>CAXITT010000494.1:301509-321934 GCA_964033795.1 Lymnaea stagnalis
ACCCCCCCCCCCCCCACCGTTTTCCCCCTCGACAACAATTGTAAACATTTCTATCCCCCCCCCCTCCTATTTTGTTGACATAATTAATAGACGACCCTATAGCAAGAACTATATAAATATTATAGACCTTTATAAGGATGTAAAGGTAAAGGTAGTTTAATACCATGTTGGGGAGTGTTATTAATAAAGTCTTTAAACTTGTGAAGTTGCAAAAAATAAAAGAAAGACTTCAGGAGTTGCCAATTTCGGATCAGAATGATATTTATAATCGAATAGTGCTTCTCTAATAAGATAATGATTAATATAGGCTACACATTAATTTTACATTTTTGAAAACGGCGATATTTCATATTAATTTGACTAATTGTAATCGGTTAAAGATACCAGTTACTTTTCTCTTTAAACATGTTATAAAAATTAAAATCTATTATTTGTTTTAAAATATTTTTTGGGTTTTTTTTTTTTTTTTTTTTTAAAATATTTTTTTTTTTTTTTTTTTTTTTTTTTTGAGACACATTGCACTATCCAAGGGGGCACTTACACCCCCCACCCCCGACGTGCTGCCTGTAAGGAACGCATTTTTAGGAGTGCATATAGATCATCTTATAGTTATAGTCTCTCATTTTAGGAGGACACATACTTCATATATATGATCTCTTTCAAATGGAAATTCTTTATTTTTTCTAAATACTTATATTTATATTTGTCTTATAAATTATACCAAGATATCAGAAATGTAGAGGTAAAACGATTTAAGTGAGATGTTATGTTTTACTAGTGTCATCATAATCAAGTTAGTTAATTTTTCGATACTTCTTTCTGTGAATGCATTCACACGGGATTTCCTGTTTTGAGAGTTTAAAAAAAGGCTCGAAGGAACACAATACATTATTAGAGAAATTTCAAAGAAAGTTTCAACAACACGACACTCGATAAAGGCATTCACTTTATAATAGATCGCCGTGTTTGAATATTTAGATGTCATTACAATGAAAAGAGCACCCAAAAAATCTATTAATATTACAGTTATAGAATCTGATCATATAGTACAACATATTTTACCAGCAGAGGAAAAGGAACAAAAGAAATGTACGAGTATAGTATAAAATTAAAATAAATATAAATAATAAAGTTAAAGTTGACTAAACTCATGCCTGGCCTGATACTGATATAATATGTATCTGATATCTGTACGATTGGTATGCAGCATGAGTATAGTATAGTATAGAGTGAGAATGCCATGAATAAGAAAGATAATGATACTGAAGATTGGCATCATTTGTTCAAGGATCTTTTTTGATTGGAATTGGAATAATTTTGAATTTGAATTGATACAAATACCAGGTTTATTCACATTCTAGTCTTTATCTTTTTCTGCCGAATGTTTTTAATGAAAAATATTCTTTCTTTTTTTCTCAAATAGCAAAAAAGAGTGAGAGGTTGGGTTTATTAAAAATATTATTATTTGTTTGGTTTACAATAACTTTCAATAATAAGGCGTAAATACTAAATTTGTAATCAAACAAATGAAAGATAAGTGATGGACCATATGTAATGTTTCTTAACTTATATTTTTCAGTTTAACTAAATTAAGTAACAGACAAATAAGCTTCAAATGTGAAAACATGATTATACAAAAAAATATAAATAAAAAAACTTTTTTTCCCCAACCCTTTGACTTTGATGTAGACATTTTCTTCACCGTTGTAACTCATATCATCTACTTAAACTACTACTTTCGGAATCATGTGACAGATCTAAATCAACTTCACCATCAATAGAAATAGAAAAAATCATTTCCAAAGCTTTTTAGCTGTTAATCGTCTAGGAAGCTTAATCACCCCACAAGGACAAGGGCCTTGGGTTGCCAGAGCAACAGTATTGATCACGCGAAGAATATTAATAAAATAGGTTAAATGACAGCCAATAAACCTTGATATCGCATATAAACAATGAAGTACCACACTTCTATGTAAAAGTCTAATTAAGAAATAGCTCTTAAAAAGTTTAACGAGAAATAGCAAAAAAATCCATGATATTGAAAGAACGCACAGTGCATTTTCAGACAGCAGATGAACATACTGTGTGTTGCCCCGCAGCGAAAGAGTTAAGTCTTATTTTATTGATTTAATGAATAAGATTATTAGATTTATATGCAGGTCAGTAATAGTAATTCGATATCGCCCAGAAACAGCAGAAAATTGGGTGTCATAATATCACTGTCAAAATGGCGACCTCCACTTTATAATATACCGAAGGTAATGTTCCACCTTTTATAGTCGATTTTTAGCATAATAATAAATCCTACATCCGCCATTTACTTAAAGCCGACATCTTGTTTGTTCTATTGAGAATTTATTTGAGTTTTTTTTTGGTTTTTTCGAAGTTAAAGCTTTAAAAATTGAATTATTTATCAATTAATTTTTTTTTTTTTAAATGTTTCCTTATTTTAATTTTTTTTTCCGTAGGCAGGATCCAAAAATGAAAATCAAAGAGGTCACCTTTGTCATTATGGCAACCATGTTTGTCTGCATATTACCAATTATCGATAGCGGCAGTGGGGTAGTTAATAATTCATTAAATTGGTTGACTAAGAGGTAAACATTAGGATCGCAAAAGCAGCAGTAACTTTGGCTAAACTAAATAAGGGACTGTGGAATAATCTCACTCTAACTGATAAAACAAAACTAGGTGTCTATCAGGTATGAGTGCTTAGTACGCTCCTGTAAGGCAGGCTCTTCACCGTCTGTAGCAACTATCCCCTGCCCACTGTGCCATAGATTATTCTGAGCACGGATCGGTCTAGCAAGCCACCTACGAGCTCACCATAACCCACCCTCCCCTTAACCGGATGACGTGATGGTCCTAGTCAATTTCGACGGATGAACAACAACATGGCAGTAAAGTGTAGACTACATTTCGCAATCATGAGCCGAATTTCAACAGCTTCCATCAAAGATGTCTGCGTCACATTTTACGCATTTGATGGCAGGACAAGGTGCCTAACAAAGTGGTCTTGGAACATGCAAAAATGTGTAGCATATTCTCTGCTCTTAGCAAAAGGCACCTTCAGTAGTTAGGCCATGTAAGGAGAATGGACGAAGGCTGTTGTATTCCGAAGAAGCTGCTGTATGGAGAGTTGACGGAAGGGACAAGACTTATTGGACGGCCACGCCTGAGATTTATGGACGTTTGCAAAAGGAGCATGAGGGAGGCCAACATTGAAATCAGCGAATGGGAGATCATTGCTAAACAACTGTCCACCTAGTGAACAGCAGTGTATGAAGGAGTCAAAAAGGCAGAACATGTGCGAAACGAAGCCCTTGCAACCAAAAAGAACTCTAGGGAAGGACAAATCTAACCAGGAGTCAGTATTCTCCTGCGAGAAATGCAGTCAAGATTGCCATTCCAGGATTGGCCTAGTGAGCCATTTCTTCACGTGTGCATAGCTACTCAATCCTCTTGCAAAGCCAGAATGATACCATATATAATATAAATAGTAAATATAACTAATAGTAATCATTTAGATGTATAAAAAATGTTTTATAACATAAATCATTATTATTGGCTTATGAAATATCAGGGATTTTAATTTTGGTCTTGGCTGCCATGCACATGGGTTTGATAGCCATTTGTCTTTGACTTAGATAAAAGTAGTATAATAGTAATAATACTATTATAAATATTACTATTATAAATTATTTTAGGATTAGGATAAATAGCCTTTATTACAATTAATATATATATATATTATATATTAGTTTATATATATGTGTTGTGTGTCTCTCTCTATATATACATATATTATATAGGATGATATTTTAGACTATGTAATCATATTTTAATGAATATTATGATTCTTAAGGCATAAACAAAAAATTTTTTAGCTTCTCAGTCTTGTTAGTCAGTCTGCATGTGAAATGAGATATTAATTGTAGGAGAGACATGGTCATAACCAAATATATACATCTTGCTAGAACAAATAATTACACAAAATTTGGAACAAGTACATTATTTTTTCAGAGCTTCGCAGTTTCATTTAGTTTTCTATTATTATTAATTTAAATCAGGTAAAATGTACCCGTTTGGGTTATTTTGCCAGGTCTTGGTATGTTCCAGGTGTGCTAACATTCTGCATTTCCAGGTGTCTGGATCAGTACCTGGCTCAGCTCTAGCTCTTAACTCATTCTCAGCATGCACTATCCCCTGACCTATTCATTACGTATTGTTATAAATCACATGCCATGATAAGGGTTTTCATGTTTACCAAAGGCTTAAATTAGGCTGAATTATTATCTTTGTGGAGTCTGCAATTAAATGATTGACATTTGTGGATTTCCAAGAACCAAGGCATGGGGATGCTAAGTTAAGATCTAATGTTATAAGTGCATCTAGTGTTAGACCAACTTTGCCATGATTGACACTTGATTTACATAGATATAAACAGCAGTAGTGGCTTCCTCTAAATTTTGTAGATGAGGTGACACCTTTCTGAGATGACGAAATTTGCATTTAAAATTGTAAATTTTATTACTAAAGCACATTTTCTTAAAAATCTTATTTCCTCTGTAATTTTAATTTTTAAAAAGTTCAATTGTGTAAATTACTAACTACTGCTCTCCATGAAATACTACATGAACATTTTAAATGCAATAAATCATTTACATACAGCTACTACATTCAGTTAAATGAAACAAAAGTTACTTCACATTCTATCTTACAAAGTAATATAATTTGCCAGTCTTCACACGCTGAAATAAAGATATATATATATGGCATATATATATATATATATATTGTGGTATGTGAATAGGACAAACACTTTTAACTCTCTCGTACATATTATACATAGATATATAGGCTAAGTTTTAAGGATAGAACTTCTCACTTTTATGTTTAGTTTTAGAATGATTGTTGCCTGTCCAGATTCCTTACTTTAGCAATAGAAATAGGTTTTTAAAAATTAAAGTGGTTATTATCCAGACTAATCTTCAGTCAGAGTAAGGAGTAACAAAGATTTATGAAACCCTACCATCATCATCAGTGGCATTAAGCCCATGTAAGGCCCTGGCCTGCTCCACTACATCCTTCCATTGGGATCGATCCATGCATGCTCAGACCCCAAACTAGTGTGTCCTTCTCTACACCATCAATCTGTCTTGGTCGAACAGTCAGCCGTCTGCCCCTAGGTTTCTGCCTGTAGATCACTTTGGCTGCTCTACAATCCAGCATCCTTTCAATATGTCCTGTCCAGCACAGTCTGCCTTTTTTATTGTTGCAACTATGGGTGGGTCTTTGTACAATTGATATATCTCTTGGTTTGTGCATATTCTGCAGCCATCATTGTCTCTTACCTGACCATACATTTTCCTAAGGATTTTCCTCTCCCTTGTATTGAGCAGGTTCTCTGCTTTTCTGGTAAGAGACCAAGTCTCTCGTTACAACTGGTTAGTGTATATTGTCTTCTTTGTTTCCCTTGAGAGGTTTGTGCTTCCTAGTAGCTTTTGAAAGCTGAAATAAGAATGGTTGCCTGCTGTTATCCTTTCTTTCACCCCAGACATTATTTCATTGTGCTCATTTATAGATATATATAAGAAGCTACTCTCTCAAAGGTGTTGTTGTTTATATTGATGTTGTCATCAGTGTGCGTATTTTGTGGGATTATAAAATACTTTGTCTTTGCTTCATTTACCTCAAGACCAGCTTTGACCGAGAAATCTTCAAGTCCCTTGAATGCTTTAATTATATCATTGCTGTTTCTGCCCAGCAGCGATATGTCATCTGTGTATGCCGGGTACTGCAACGGTTGGCTGTATAATGTTCTTGATGGTTTGTTGTTCTGTAATACCTCTCTGGAAGTAGTTGGTAATATATCCACTGGTGCTTTCATGAATGCTTCTAATGTACTTGGTAATCTATCCACTGGTGCTTTCATGAATGCTTCTAATGTAGTTGATAATAACTCCACTGGTGCTTTCATGGAAGCTTCTAATGTACTTGGTAATCTTTCCACTGGTGCTTTCATGAATGCTTCTAATGTACTTGGTAATCTATCCACTGGTGTTTTCACGAATGCTTCTAATGTACTTGGTAATCTATCCACTGGTGCTTTCATGAATGCTTCTAATGTAGTTGATAATAACTCCACTGGTGCTTTCATGGAAGCTTCTAATGTACTTGGTAATCTTTCCACTGGTGCTTTCATGAATGCTTCTAATGACCTCTCCTTCAAATGACATGTTGAACTGGATACATGATAGTGAATCTCCTTTTCTAAGACCCTGATTAATTGTGAACGTCTTTGAGTAATCTCCCTGTACTTTGACCCTACCATTGTTATGTACGAGCCTATGAAAACTTTAGGATTAATTTATTCATTTCTTATTTTTAGGCGGTGCTCCCATAGATGATCTCATTTATTCAGCCAATGTTTCTCCCAAAAAGAAATCACATTACCAATCAGATGAAAGTGAGGATGATTCAAGTGGAATGGCAGCGCTGCCACCAGGTATGGATTGCAAAAATTAACTTCTGCTTTTTTAGCTTTCAAAATAGATTTTTGAAAAGTTTTAAATGAATTTTTGTTAACTTGATGGCATTCTTACAAAAGAACATTATATTGATGTTGCTGAGCTGGGGATTTTTGTATTCATAAAATTAACTTGTGCTTTGAGTTTCTTGGATGTTAGGATAGTTAAATGGATGCAGCTAGAGAGCTGATGGATGCTAACAGGTTTCCAGAGAGGCCACCAAGATGCAGAAAACAAAGTTGTGCCTGACATATACGAAACATGTCAAATTATTTCCATTTACGTTCCTGGAAATTATTATTATCCAGGCTGTTTTTTGATGATTTTATTATCAAAAGTTAACCAGTAACCAGTCATGTTCGAAACATTTCAATTTATTTTTTTTTTCTCCTGTACTAACAGTGAGCCAAGATGACAAGAACAACACACCTTTTGAGGATGTTTTCAAGTTCCGCACACCTAAGAAGTCTGGTCAGATGTCTTTGAAAGGTGAGCAGCCAAGACACTGGTTTAAGACTTCGACTTTCTAAACTTAATTGTTAGTGTTTATTGAAATGCATATTTATCGAGTTACTGTTTTAAAAAATCAAACACGAGTAGCTAATGATGACATCATTTTTTGTAGTTCACTATATTTTTATTATTGTATAAAGTTGATGAGTAGATGAAAAAGTTTTTTTTAATGCGTGGAACATGTGTGATCTTTTTGTGTTAATTAATTATTGAAAAATCTGCAATACCTTTGTTTAACTATTAAGCTTTTAGTATGTTCTGTGCCTCTGCCTTCTCTTAGCTTTAGTTTGAATTTGATGATAGATGTTTAAAATTAAAAGTACCGGTAGCATAATTATAGTTCTCATCCAGAGTTAAGTTTAAATGCAATTTTTAATTTCTTTCTGTGTGTGTTTATTTAGCTGAACAAAGCTTGCCAGGTACTCCTAAACAACATCGGACTGGTTCAAACAAACTGTCACATGATACACCAGAAAGCAAAGGCCGGAATACAAAACAAGATTTCAACACACCACCACGACTTAAGAAATCGGCTAAAAAGATTCAGCAAGAAGGTAACACCATTAAGTTTTTTTAAAAGTAAAACTATTTACAATAAATATTGATTTCTTATAACATTAAATTATTTAAATGAGTGCAAGAAAAAAAAAGAATATTAAAAACATAAGTTATTAAATATTAAATTAAACATATTAATATTTTATTTAAAGCAAAAGTGTAAACCTGCTTATTAGTATTAAAGATTAAAGTTTTCAAAATTTAACAAAAGTATTTAAAGTTGAACATACAAATATAAAAATAGATTGACTACACTGTTATCGGATTTATTCCTGGAGGATACATGTCTTATTTAAAAGTGTATGATCATGTGATCAAAGTCTTTCTGTTGTGAGATTCAAATGATTTTTGGAGCTTTTTTAGTGCACAAAATTATTTTGTGTTTTAATACTTCAATGATTGTGAAGATGTCATAAAATTTTTAACTGCTCAGAGTCTCAGCCTCCACTCAAACCACTGAGAGTAGCTGCCTTGAGAGAACACAAACGTATGGAATCAAGTACACCGTATAGACTTCGTAAGCGTAATTTGGATCTTGGCCAACCAGGTAAGTCATCCAGTTTTGTGGTGAATTTTTCTGTCTTCTGAAAAGTTCTGTTTCATTTTAATATTGCCACAATTTGTAGCAAGCTCACCACCGTCCATCCCAATGTTCTGACCAAGCTCACCACCGTCCATCCCAATGTTCTGACCAAGCTCACCACCGTCCATCCCAATGTTCTGACCAAGCTCACCGACTCCATCCCAATGTTCTGACCAAGCTCACCACCGTCCATCCCAATGTTCTGACCAAGCTCACCGACTCCATCCCAATGTTCTGACCAAGCTCACCACCTCCATCCCAATGTTCTGACCCTATTTGGTTTAGTTATGACTTGAGGCTGGTTTAACTATCGAGATACCTTAATAGCCACATGTGGACAGGTTTTAACCTTGATAGCCACATGTGGACAGGTTTTAACCTTAATAGCCACATGTGGACAGGTTTTAACCTTAATAGCCACATGTTGACAGGCTTTAACCTTGATAGCCACACAAGAAATAAATGGAAAAATCGCACTTCGGTAAAAATTTTATAAAAAATGGACCGATATGATTAAGTTGATAGCAATTAAGTTGTAATTAGAGATAAGACATCTGTTAATTATGGCAGCTATAGTAATAGAGATTCCTTTATTTAAATTAACAAAGTAAAATAAATGTGGTCTATCTTGACAAAGTTATTGAGTTAACCGTCTTATAACCTTATGCTTCTGGAAAGGGGGGGAGGGGGGGTGGGGTGTTAAAATGTGGATATAATTTAAAGGTACTTTTTTTTTTTTCTGTTTGTTTATTTTCAAGATATACTACTATTTTTGTTGCTAGTCTATGTTCCTTGTGTGAAAGTAACCCTGTGTCTGTAGACACTGTAGTTATTGGTAGTTTCTTACTGGAAGAGGTCATTGAACCTAACACACTTTAAATAATATTGTTTTAAAATACCAATATTTAAAGTCATATTCTGAACCTCCACATTGTATACACTGACTTGTCTCACTTCTGGCTTGGCTTCCCCACAGCCTGCGCAGGATTTCCGTTTTTTTTATAACTTTTATTTTATAACATTTTTAACTCTTTTTCCCTTTTATGATATTTTCCGTCCAATAAGTTTAGTTATTATGAACTTAAAACTGTAGACTGGTGGATAAGTCTTTCCTAGCAATCTTTAGGATAAATCAACCCAAGCTCGTTCAATGAATCCAATTACAACAAAATAATGTCATCAATATCTTTAATACATGTTGACATATATCTTTGAGCAGTAAAATATAGAACAAATAATTATTTATATTAGAATCACAACTTGATCCATTACAATCCCTTGTTATCATTCAAAGGTCAACTATTTATTTTAGCCAGTTTCATCAATGGTCTTATCATCCATACTTAAAAAATAATATCACAATTCTGAGGTGCAAATAACAAATATTCTTTAAATAAATATAGCAAATGCATAACATTTAAATATGTTTCAATTTGAAGTTTAAAAACCCAGGAGAGTCCATATTATAAATGATCATAGTTTGCTATGTGCAAAACATTGTCATGGTACCACGTCAGAGTTTCATTCATAAGAGTTTGCCGTGTGCGAAAGCTATTAAACCATTGGTCAGGAAAAGCTTTAAGGAAAAGCTTTAATTAAATAGTCATGTGCCAAAGTTGAAAGTTCAAAATAAGTATTCCCTAAATAGTAATTTAGTAATAAGGATGCATTGCCTTATATAAACTATATAGTCATTGCGCAAGACACGATCAGCAGAATGGGGTCACAAAATGTGGAGGCTTCGTTCATAGTAGAAATACAAACAAACTCGCACTTTAAAAATTCGTAGCTCAAAAAGTACTAAAGTTAAAAAGTTGATTCTGTAAAAATTTGAAATTTGCTCTAAATAACTGTAATATTAAAAAAATTATTATATTTTTTTTTTTTTACTGAAGTACCTGCATTTATTAACGCACATCATGTACATAAAGAAATTTCAAGCACATGTTAATATATTGCTTTGGCAAACCCCGAGGCCATCGACATAACCGAGTGTGCTACTGTACTTCGTAACCATTCATGGATGGAGCATCCGTAAGTTTTCTACACAAAGTCAGATATGTATATTATTTTGGTATCCGTAAGCAAGAAATTTAAAAAAAAAAATTTTTTATAAATATTTTGTGGATTACCATTAGTTCTAATAGCATAAATTGTATTCACACTTTACAGTCCATAGGTCTACTTGTCATCGTCAACCTGTCATCTGACCACCACACCCCCACATTACAGTCCATAGGTCTACTTGTCATCGTCAACCTGTCATCTGACCACCACACCCCCACATTACAGTCCATAGGTCTACTTGCATCCACCACCACACCCCAACAGGCCTATATGTCATCTTACCACCACACCCTATCACTGATCCGGCCATACCATGTTTTAAGTTGCAATGCATTTCTTTCTATAAGTTCAATTTTGTCCTCTGTAGTTATTAGTTAAGTCCATAGATACTGATGTAGATGCTATTCATAAACATAAATGCCATCCCCTTGAACCATAAACAATGGCGGCCAGCTCTATCTATTTCTAACTAATGATTAACAAGAGTTAGTAGTAATAATATGCAGTGAAGGTGTTGTTGCCAGAGTTAATCTGAACAGGGTTGGAAATGGAATTTCTCAGATCAGTCATGTGGCCTCTGGGCTCCCTGTCTTCCATTTCCTCTGGCGCCAGCACTCTTATGGACTGAGGCAGCAAAGTCTGCTGTCCAGTGTTCCTTGTGTCCAGTATGTGACCCACCGTTCCATCCTGAATGTAGTTGGGATTGTCTTCCTGGTGCACGATGTTTGCAACCATGGGTTTGAGTTCCTGAATGAAGTGGGTTGGTTCCCGAAGTTCCAGGACGATGGGTGGTGGTTTAGGAAGGACCTGGGGTAAAACGATGGCCGTGTGTTGGTAGGTAGGATGGAGAGAAATCAGTCGTTGTTCTTGGTGATGGTGATCTTGTGGTTTTTCGTCCGCCAGCTGATGTTGTGGCTGCTGCTCTAATGTTGTCAGAGTTTCCAAAGTAACGGTCTTCGCTGTTGTCTTTCGTGGGCCCCTGGTTCTTCCTAAGAGAGATTAGAAATTGTTTTCCCATTTTAATTTCAGTAACAGATTTCTTGTTGCAAAAGAATAATTGTTAAATTTAAAATTAATAAATTAAATTTAAATCAGTGAAACGGTTTATCTTTGGAATTATGGAAAGAAATGAGGAACTTTTCTTGTTTAAAGTGTCAATGTGGAGTTCTTCATGAATGTCTTGGGAATAGTTTTGATGGATTATTGTTACAGATTGCTTATTAAATTTATTTGACTAAAGCCCATTGTCATAAAGTTATTTGACTAAAGCCCATTGTCAATCAGAGAGAATCTCCCACCAGGCAGTTTGACAAGTTGAAAGAGATTATAAATAAATTCATTCAAACACTGTGAAAATTCTGGGTAGATACCAACCAGGTTCAGGTCTCCCCTTTCCACTCACTGCCTCCCTCGCATGAATCTTAGCATGTTTCTTGAGGGTACAAGACAGTTTGAAAGCTGCCCCGCATGACATGCACAGATACGGCCGTTCACCTGTTTGGGTTTGGGACAAGAATAAATCAGAACTGCATATGACTAGATGCCATTCTTATTTTTTAACAATATTTCTCAGGTATGACACCCAAATGTTGAGACTACATTAAAAGGAATCTTTTCCCAACATATTCAAATATTAAGCATGGCAATATGAACAATCTTAACCTGAAAACCTGGAAAACCACAACCTTAAAAATCAATTTTCACTACCAGTATCATTTGTACCCATCAAGATTAATAATTGTCAAACTTTTGGCTAAGACAGCTGGACCAAAAATCTATCGCGTTCCATTTGACGCCGTATCTGGAAATTTGATCGAAAGAAATTTCATCGGCATTAAATTGATCGAACGGAAATTTGATAGTCTTTTTTTTTCTTCAGTTTTTACGTTAAAATTTCGCTTCAAATTTCTTTTTGAACGCATTTTTTGGTTTTACTATATAGTATAGTGCTTTAAAAAAGAAAATTGGCAAAAATTTTAACGCATGAACTGAAAGAAAGATTCAACCAAATTTTCATTTGATCAAATTTCCATTGATCGATTAACAATCGACGAAATAACTTTTGATTAAATTCCGGTAACCATTTTACGCACCTGAATGTGTCCTCCTGTGGTTCACCAATGTGCTGTGTCTTGAGAAACTTCGGTTGCATGTCTCACACATGTATGGCTTCTCTAGTGTGTGTGTGCGCCTGTGGTGCCTGAGCTCTGCGTGGGACTTGAACTTCTTCTCACAGAAATCACACGGGTGGTCGAAGATGCCTTGGTGTATTTTCATGTGGATGATCAAACTGTTTTTCATCTTGTAAATCTGTAAAAAAAAAAAAAATAAAAAAAAAATGATAATAATAATTTAAGTTCAATTATTACCGTTATCTTGGAGCAATTGGGTTTATAGGATGATTTTTGAATGACAGCTGAACTTTATTGGTTGTGTTTTTAAGTTAATTTTACACTAATTAAATGAAGCAGATTAATTGAAAGTGAAAACTTATATTCTGATTTTTGTGTTGCCAAGAAAACTTAATGCTTGATTCTGATTAGGTCATTTGCATAAAGTTTAGCAATGTGAGATTCTGCCTATGTTGTATCTTTAATGCTATTTACAGCCCATAGACCTACAGTAGGAGCATGCAAGTCCTAGTTGGTATCACATTTTGAATGGGTCTCAGAAAAATTAAGTTGGATATTCATGATTTCATCTCTTAAAATTGCTCAAAATGGGTTTAATGGGTAATTGACCACATTTAGATTCTGTCACACTTAAATATTATAAAGAATTAGATTCCAGGACAAAAATGTGTTACTGGTTAGACTGAGATTGTCCTTCAGAGTTTACAAAATATAGTTGTCACTTACTCTACCGCAGAGTTTACAAAATATAGTTGTCACTTACTCTACCGCAGAGTTTACAAATAAAGCTGTGGTCACTTTGATACTTGTCATCGTGATTGGCCTTGTGTCTGCGCTTGTGTGTGTTCAGGTCAGTGGCACTGACAAAACACTTCCCACAAGAGGTACACATGTGAGGTCTTTCAACTGACAGAAGTCATAAGAAAATAGAATCATTTAGTGTAGAGGTAAACAAAGAGTTCTTGTTCTCAAAAAAAAAACAAAAAAAAACAGGCAATTTTAACAGTAATTAGTATCCTTGACATTTTTTCTTGTCTTTAACAAATGACAATTTTAATTTAAAGGATAGGCTTAAAACAGCCTTATGAAATATGGAGTAACCCAAGAATATTGTGTACAGCCTTATGAAATATGGAGTAACCCAAGAATATTGTATACAGCTTTATGAAATATGGAGTAACCCAAGAATATTGTATACAGCCTTATGAAATATGGAGTAACCCAAGAATATTGTATACAGCCTTATGAAATATGGAGTAACCCAAGAATATTGTATACAGCCTTATGAAATATGGAGTAACCCAAAAATATTGTATACAGCCTTATGAAATATGGAGTAACCCAAGAATATTGTACAGCCTTATGAAATATGGAGTAACCCAAGAATATTGTATACAGCCTTATGAAATATGGAGCAACCCAAGAATATTGTATACAGCCTTATGAAATATGGAGTAACCCAAGAATATTGTATTGGTCAAGATGGGGTGTTGGAACCACAGGTGCAGAGATTTTTTTTCATGTCAGAACTGAAAAAGTCTGATATTTTTTTTCACACTTTACTTTTGTGGGTCCTGGTATGGAAGTAGTAGACACTTCTAGACTTGAAGCTGGCTCCGCAAACCCTGCAGGAGTACTTGTCCTTGGTATGAGAGCGGCGGTGAATGCCAAGATCCTGGGCGGACTGGAACTTCTTGTCACAAAAATCACAGGACACATCACGTGAGCTGTCATGGGATTTAATGTGGAGCTGCAGACGGAACTTTGTCTTGTAGCACTGCAATTAACAAAATTCTTTAAAACTTTCCAGTCCAGTAAAATTTTCATCTGACTTATAACTATACTGATAAATGATCCAAGAATATTGTAAGTTGCACTAACAAGAAATGACAATCTGGCATCTTATTACCTGTATAAGTTAACAATGAGACTGACTTTTTAAAATCCTGCCCGGAATATAGGGAATGAAAAATACTCATTGCAAGGTCCATATATTTCAGAATACAGTATGAAGGAGATGATTTTATAAATTTCAAATGACAATTATTTTATTTTTTCCAATGGCTTTAGTGTTGATGGTTGTACAGCAACCTACCCGCCCACATATATCACAGTTGTATTGGCTTGTGTCAAGTGAACCATGTGTCCTCTCCTCCTCTGCTGTGTGCTTCAGTTTATGAAGGTTCAGACCTGAAGTTTGAGAGAAACATTTCCCGCACACATCACAACTGTAGGGCTGTTCACCTGCAATCAAATTTAACAATGATCTTTATATTTCCCCATTAGAGCTTTTTATCAACAAACAACTATATATTTGAGAGCTCTACATCAACAAACAACTATGTGTATCTTATGAAAGTGATACATCAGCGAACAACTATGTGTATCCTATGAAAGTGAAACATCAACGAACAACTATGTGTATCCTATTGACAGCTCTACATCAACAAACAATGAAACATGACATTTTTAACTCAGCAAGCAACTGTCTGTATATATTTCACATGAGGGCTCTACAACAAGATTTTCTTTGAAAGTATCTGCTCATTTTGGTATAAAACTTTATGTTTTGTAATATGAAAGTAAATTTCCTGCCCCATTCAGGAACACAGCAAATTTGCAATCCACTGTTCTATTGTGCCACTATAAAAAATAGTGGAGAGATTAAAATACAAGGACCAGAGGGGATGAGAATGTCAATGATGAATTTAGAGGGCAATGACAGATAGAGCAAAATGTAGAGGGACCCATGACAGCACATGCCCCTGTGGCCTGGTACAAAATGTAGAGAGATCCTTGACAGCACATGCCCCTGTGGCATGGTACATCATAATGAAAACTGATCATCTATTAACGCGAACAACTCGCACAAACTTTCTGTGCCATATAACGCCGAGACTCCTCTGCTCAACTTGGCCCGTAAAGGAAGATAGGTTATACTTTTTGGACACATTTATTTTTTACCAGAATGAACTGCCAGGTGAGATCGCAGCGTCCCTCTGGATTTAAATCCTTTGCCACACTGGTTGCACTTGAAAGGTCGTTCGCCTGTGTGCTCCTGGCGGTGAACCTTCAACTCTTGTAGCTCTGTGTATACCTTGTTACAAAACTCACATCGAAAGTCTTTCTTACTGATGTGTCGTTTCATATGGGCCAAAAGGGCAGCACGCTTATTTAAAGCCTGAAAAAAGAGAAGCAGGCAAATTATACTCAAGCCGTATTGTAAGAAACATAAATATATACCATTGCAATTTCTACAAATCAGCCTTGAAAACATTGAAGTTTTATTAATGTTCTTATTTTCTTCAGTTCTGAAGCATTTTAAATGTGTATTTATATAGTGAAATTGGTTTCAGGATTAAGTGTTTGATTTAAGTGAATGAAAAAATAATTTGAGGGTTTTGATCAGTCAGTAAAGGTAATGAATTCCTGTACAGTAATTGTTTGACTCATACTTTTCCACAAATCTGGCACAAGTATGCCTCTTTGTCTCTTTGCTTTTTTGTTGGACTTTTTCTACCAAAATTCTGCATGTTCTTCGCAGTTCTTTCCTGTCCCATTCTCTCATTAATCAAGGAACTGTCATTTTCCTCATTAAATGCTGTGACTTCTTTTCTGTGTTCTTTGAGATGAAGCTGCAGGTCAGATTTCGATTCTGATTCCTAGAGGGTGTATTAAAATAAAGAGACAAAATTATTAAGTCGATAATTAATCAAATTTGTTTATGTAATTGATTAAAACTTTTGAGTTAAAATGTTTTTCATTTGGTGATTTCCATTTTTTAAATATATTTTGATAAACATTCAAAGAAGTTTAAATACATCTCTATTAAACCACTTAACTTCATCATAAAAGTCTTGGACTGTGATAAAGCTTTTAATTAGATTAATGAGATAGATACAAACAATTTGTGTAAAGAAAAAAATATATTTCAAGCTTCAATTTTGGTAACAAATACAAATTTAAATGTTTTGGCAAATGATGAAGACATAACAATTAACTTAATCAGTGGTTACTGACCATTAAAAGTATTGAGAAAGAAACCTGTTAATGTATCATCATATGCTAAAAATCACCTATTACTCAAAAATGTATTCCAGGAAAGTTGTCTTTACTGCCAAAGCAATAAAAGACACTACAAGATGTGGTATTAACTTGCCCTTATGATATAAACTTCAAGTACGTCTCACCTTACCACACTCCTCACACCTGAGATAACTGGCATCGTTCGGATGTTCCCGTCGCTTGTGTCTGTTTAGATTAGACACATCTGTAAAATGTTTCCCACAAATTGCACATGGATACGGCTTCTCTCCTGTATGGACTCGTTTGTGACGTGTCAACTGATGAGGGCGTAGGAACATTTTATTGCACTGGTCACACTTAAAGCTTTTCTCTCTCTCATGGAGCCATAAATGAGATTTGAGGTTCCTGCGATCTATGAATCTCTTATTACAGTATGTGCACTGGAAATCTATGACTTGATTAGATGTGTTTTCTTCCACCTGAGCAACACACTGATTATAAACATTTGGAGTTTTAGGACCATCATTTTTATAATTAGAGTCAAATGAATGTGAACTGTTTTCACTAATTGAAGCATTTATATTTCTTGACTTACTACTTCTTGTTGTTCGGACAAACGCACCTATGTTTTGTGGTAAATTATTATTATTTGTATAATTTTCAGTGGCGCTTTTCTCTGAAGCAGTATTTGTTGACAGTTCTGATCCTGTTTTGCTCTGTTTATCATCTTGTGTAGGATTTATTCCAAAATATTCCTGTTTTAGCCAAAACTCCTTGAGATTATTGTCTGCATGAATAAATTTGATAACTTTGCAGACAAGAGAGATTGAAGAGAGGGGTGTATGGAAATACTGACTTTCTTGTAGCAGTTCCAAGAATATGGCTGCTGCTTTTTCTAGTCTTACAATGAAGTCATCTACACCAACTTCTGTGAACACTGACTTCGAGACTAAATCTTTATCCATTTTATATATATTACTCGTTGAACATCATTAAAATATTGGTATCAACTGAAAGAAATGAAATGGAGACACTTAAATTTTATAATTGTATTAGGTAACAAAGCCATTTAAATCTTACTATTAATTATTAAACATAGGTCTACCAGTTTGCTAAAATATAATAATACACTCTACATAAAAGTAGTACCGGTATAATGACAGATGGATCATACACATTTAATATTATAATTATCAATTAAATTAATTATTAATTAAGTTCCCATGCAATGTGTCAATTTTTAGAAAGATTTTTAATTTTATAGTAATCAAGAAAGCTAGGAACATAACACAAAATAAACATTCACTTGAACTATTTGAAGAAAGATGTTATTGTAAAACTAAACAAGTTTTGGATGATATATCCCACCCTCTTCATCACAGATACTTAGGATCGGCCCATTCGGGACAAATTCTTTCTCTCAAGGCGAGGTCTGAAAGATATAAAAATTCTTTTGTTCCCCAATCTGTAGGAATTTACCAGGGTGTTCCCCAAGAAGTTACAAATCTTAATTAGAACTAAGTCCCTGATATGGCTAACAGAATTCTCTGAATGGCCGTTTTTTTTTCACTAGTGAAATAATTTAATGTAGATGTCTGGTGTTCAAATTGTTTTATTTATGTGCTGAAAATGTACAATGATTACAATGCCATCAAAAAACATTTCCATTTGTTTGGATCAATAAAATAATCTTATCTTACTTATAGTATAAGTATAGATAATATAGACTTATAAGTATAGATTTATATTTTATAAACACTGTATTTATCCTCTCAAGAAATATATAGTACTGCAGACTTATTTCAGCTAGATTTTAA
Organism: Lymnaea stagnalis; assembly: GCA_964033795.1. Classification (NCBI taxonomy): domain Eukaryota; kingdom Metazoa; phylum Mollusca; class Gastropoda; family Lymnaeidae; genus Lymnaea; species Lymnaea stagnalis. The sequence continues at coordinate 319,736 of CAXITT010000494.1, forward strand.
TAATTTTATATATTTAGTTAGTAGTCTAAGTCTTAACTGTTACTGTTATAATTAATCTTCAGTAAGCTTCTGTACTAAAAGTAGTAGTACCGATAATGAAATTGCAGTATTTAATTTTAATAATGAAATTGCACTATTTAATTTTAATCGTATTCATAATACCGATAAGTTTTACATAGACATAGTATAGGTATTTCAGTCCCGAGTCCCATGGGCTGAAATGAGATGTTTTTTTTTCAATTATATCTTTAACTTAAGACTTAAGTTAGATACTTCGATGAAACAAGGGAGACTACTTTTTTTTTTGTATCGGAAATGGCTGTCGGCGCCGAAAAATTTGAGTTTTTAATTTTCCGATGTGTGTGTCTATTTATTATTAAATTAGTTCTTTCCACATATATTTGAGTTCCGTTTCCGGCCTTATAATTTGGAAGACATCTTGGCCTCAGTTCTAGCCAGCTATTTTGCTTTTTTCAATCAACCTTTATTTTGAAAATCTTTGGTATATATAAGGCATCTTCGCATACAAAATTTTTTGTGAAATAATAAGATAAGGTCCTTTTTGATTAAATCTGTATGAGCATTAGATATTGATCTATATCTGTGCCAAGTTTCATTGATGTAGGTCGTGTCCCACGTTTGTTACACTTGTCACAGTGACCCATATCACCATAAGGTGGCTCAGCCTAATTTCGACATGGCTTGGGCCACGCCCCCTTTTTAATGGCGGAAGTTGCCGATACTTAGAAAATATTTAATTATTACCACTATATACATCAAAATATTTTATATTTTGTGTTTCAGAATGCATTTTGAAGACATTTAAACTGGAAATGTTTTAATTTGAGCTTTAAAAACCCTGCAGAGTCCATAATATAAATGATCAGAATTTTCCCTGTGCAACACGTTGTCATTGGCAACCATTCACAGCCACTTGCATAACGGCTACGTCGTAGTACTATCTCAGAGTTTCATTCATAAGAGTTTGCCGTGTGCAAAAGCTATTAAACCATTGGTCAGGGAAAGCTTTTATTAATTATTCATGTGCCAAAGTTGAAAGTTTAAAATAAGTCGACCCTAAACAGTATTTTAGTGATAGGGAATGCGTTGCCTTATATAAACTATATAGTCATTGCGCATGACGCGATCAGTGGAATGAGGTCACAGAATGTGGAGATGAAGTCCATGTTAAAAAATGACAAACCAAGTCGTACTTTAAAAATTCATAACTTTAAAACTACAACAGCTAAAAATATGATTTTGGTGTTATAATTCTGTTTAAAATTAGCTCTATTCAACTGTGCCATTGGTTTATTTTTAAAAAATGTTTACATTTTTGACCAAAGTATCTACTTAAGTATTAATAAATTAAGACTACCAATGCAAATAGTAATAGTAATAGCTCTCTAACTCTATGAGCTATTGGTAATTTTAATTGGTAGTTTACTACAACTAGCTCCCTAGCTTTTGCCTTTGGTAGTAAAATATCACAGTCACAGACTACTACCAGTAGTCTAGACACTTTCTTAGACTTTCTAATTCTTTAACTTTAATTCTAAACAAACTACTTACTCTAGACACTTTCTAATTCCAAACAAACTACTTACTTTTTAACTTAGGTCTAACTTTTTTGAGTCTCCTTATTCTAACTCTTATTTATTTAAACTTAAAGTTAATAAAGTATTAGTAAGTAACTTATTCTTAAACTTAAATTCTTTAACTTTTTAGATAATAAAGAGTAAACTGTTAAGTGGCAGCCATGTTTACATTTAAAAACATTAAAAAGTTAAACATATTTGGAACTCTTTAATGAACGAAACAATTATTTTGTATGACTTGCTTTATTTACAATGTAATTATTACTTCTGCCAATTTATGCTAATTTTATATTGGGAAAAGGGAATTCGTTGGGAAAATATTTAAATTTTAAGTTTGCTGTACGTTTAAGTTTGTTAGTTATTTTTAACACCTAAGAAGTAACTATGCATGACATTACCTAGAAGCAAAAGATTAGGTCACATGACTCAATGATAATTTTATTATATATTTTTCGTCCTCACTTTGCATTCATTACTAAATTACTGGACAGGTTTCATAACTGTAACCTAATATTTCAACTAATTTTATTTTTTATTTATATATATATATATGTATATGTGTGTGTGTGTGTGTGTATATATATATATATATATATTATAT
>CAXITT010000494.1:322740-357230 GCA_964033795.1 Lymnaea stagnalis
TAGGCTGGTCACCATTGGAGAAACGACGACGACAATCCAGGCTCTCCATGATGTACAAGATAAATAATGGGCTGGTCCACTGTTCCAGTATTAAACAGAAACTCGTCCCTCTCCCCCATAGACAGCGACAAGGCCATGACAGGCAATTCAGGCTCCTACCAGCAAGAAGCCTGTATAGGAGCTGCCCATTCCTGCCCAAGACAATCAGGGACTGGAACAATCTTTCAAAAGGAACGGTTGAGGCGACAACACTAGACACATTTGTGTCTATTGCCTCCAGCCTTCAAACCCCTTGTGCATGATTTCCTCATCAACACCAGTAACAGAAACATTGCAAATCCCATCAACATGTATAGGAGCCCAATCGATCAATAAATTGATCGTGGGCCCTTAAGATATAGAAGAAGAAGAAGACTCAAGTGACTGGCTGTTTCTGAGAGCTACAGGAAGAGTGTTCCAAATTGTTAGGCCAGCAAATGTTAAAGTACACCACTCGTAAGTCTCAAGGCGAACACGTGGTATCGAGAGTTTTCCCACTATCAGATGAGCGGAGTTGTCTAGTGGGTACATAAGGCGTAAGTAGCGCTTTGAGATAGGACGGTGCCAGGTCATGCAAGCAGCGGTAGCACAGAGTTGCAATTTTGTACTCCATGCGAGCGCGGACCGGCAGCCAATGCAGCTCTCTCAGAAGTGTTTTAGCTTGGTCGTATTTGCGTTTTCGAAAAACAGTGCGAGCCGCATTATTCTGTGCCTTTTGAATTTTATCTAGGAGCGTAGCTGGAAGACCCACCATAAGAGCTTTGCAGTAGTCCATGCGTGATAGCACGAAATGCAGACATCAGCTTCTAACCCCTTTGATTTTGACAAATCCTTGATCTGCCAGTGCTTCTGTTATGGTAATTTACATTGAAACACTGTGAAATCTTTAATCACTTTGTGACATTGTAGGCCACGCTATTACCAAACCATGTTTAGCGCCCAACGCGGTCTTGGAATTTGACCTCGGGGTAGGGTGACCAAATGTCCCGTAAAACGGGATTGTCCCGTTTTTTCACAATCGTACCCGGTGTCCCGAAAAAGTCTCTCGGGACGCCTAAATGTCCCGTTTCTAAAACCAAACACATTTTCTGTTCAAGTTTTTACAACTTTATATTTAATAAAAAGGGGGTTTTAACAATGGCTGGGACAACAGCCGAACATCCTCAATTTAAATCCTAGACTAGAGAAATTTAATTTGTTGTGTTGTATTATGTTGTAAAATACTTATAAATAAATAAGTATTCACTGCAAAATTCTTGTTTTCGTTTATGATATGCCTCAGAGTTTAAAATAAATTACAAAAGTGAAGGTCAATTTAAAAAGATTTCTAGGTCTCAAACTAGTTAAAATGAGCATATTTCAATACAGTTTCAGGCGGAGGCCCCGGGACGCCTATTTAACTGGAGGGTACCCCTCCCAACACCCCTTGGGTGTGTCCCGTTTTTTCCAGTTTAAGATTTGGTCACCCTAGGTTAGGGTATCATAAGATGCAGCATTAAGGCGAAATCTAAAGATTGGCAACTCCTGTGTGAAAGAAAGAGCATATAAAGCCTTTATCCGTCCGATTTTAGATTATGCATCTTCAGTCTGGGACCCATTTACCCAGAAGAGCATTGACAGGTTGGAGGCGGTCCAGCGACGAGCAGCACGCTTTGTCCTAAACCGCTACAGGAATACCTCTAGTGTTGGCAGCATGCTAGAAACACTAGGCTGGTCACCATTGGAGAAACGACGACGACAATCCAGGCTCTCCATGATGTACAAGATAAATAATGGGCTGGTCCACTGTTCCAGTATTAAACAGAAACTCGTCCCTCTCCCCCATAGACAGCGTCGAGGCCATGACAGGCAATTCAGGCTCATACCAGCAAGAAGCCAGTATAGGAGCTGCTCATTCCTGCCCAAGACAATCAGGGACTGGAACCATCTTTCAAAAGGAACGGTTGAGGCGACAACACTAGACACATTTGTGTCTATTGCCTCCAGCCTTCAAACCCCTAGTGCATAATTTCCTCATCACCACCAGTAACAGAAACATTGCAAATCCCATCTACATGCATAGGAGCCAAAATGATCAATAAATTGATCGTGGGCCCTTAAGATATAGAAGAAGAAGAGAAGGGCCTCTTACCCATCACGTAGAATACTTAAATAGTGGAAACCACTATGTGTGCTTTTGGTTCAAGTTTAACTATTGATTTCTCGAGAACCCTAGTGTATTAAGCTATGAATTATATCTAGTTGGAAAGGGGATTTTATTCGCTATAACTTAGTATATTTACAAGTAGAGGCCGACCGAATTTCGGCGCCGAAAGTAGCCATTTTATCACTTTCGGCAAAGTTTCCGTTTCGGTCGAAACTGAAAGTTAACTTTCGCCTTAGTTTCGGCCGAAAGAGAAAAGTTAACTTTCGAATTTTTTTTCCGGTTTCGGCGAAATTGACTTAGACTTTCGGCCATCCGGCCGAAAGTGACTGAGGTTTTTCGATCATCTAATTCTCAGCAAAAGCGATATTTAACAATAAACTAAGCCATTTTTAGAACAAACTAAACGATCATTAAAAACAAATAAAGCGATCTTTAAGAACAAATTAAGCGATCCTTGAGAACAAACTAAACATTATTTAAGAACAAACATTTAAGAACAAAACTAACGATCTTTAAAACAAACTAAGCGATTTTTAAGATCAATCTAAGCGTCTTTCATAACAAACTAAACGATCTTAAAGAACAAACTAAGCGATCTTTAAGATCAATCTAAGCGTCTTTCATAACAAACTAAACGATCTTTAAAACAAACTAAGCGATCTTTAAGATCAATCTAAGCGTCTTTCATAACAAACTAAACGATCTTAAAGAACAAATTAAGCGATTTTTAAGAATGAACTAAATGATCTTTAAGAACAAAACAAAAGATCTTTAATAGTAAACTAAACGATGTATAAGAATAAACGAAGCGATCTTTTACAGAAAACTAAATGTTCTTAAGGAACAAACTATTTGATCTTAAGGAACAAAATCCATTATCTATAAGAACAAATTAAGCAATCTTTATGAAAAAACTGAGCGCTCTTCAACAACAAAATAAACGATCTTTAATAACAAACTAAATGATTTTTATAACAAACTAAAAATCTATACAAACAAACTAAATGATCTTTAAGAACAAACTGAATGATCTTTATGAACAAAGTAAACGATCTGTGTTATTAAAAAATCGCTAAGTTTTTTCTTAAAGATCGCTAAGTTTGTGTTATTAAAAAACTTAGCGATCTTTAAGAAAAAACTTAGCGATCTTTTTTTGAACAAACTGAATGATCTTGAATAACAAACTAAAAGATCTTTAAACAAAAACTAAGCGATCTTTAAGAACAAAACTAAGCGATCTTAAAAAACAAAATAAACAATTTTTAACAACAAACTAAGCGATCTTTATGAACGAACTAACTGATCTTCAAAAACAAATAAAGCGATCATTAACAAAAACTGAACGATCTTTAACAACAAACTAAGTGATCTTTAACAGCAAACTAAGCGATCTTTATGAACGAACTAACTGATCTTCAAAAACAAATAAAGCGATCATTAACAAAAACTGAACGATCTTTAACAACAAACTAAGTGATCTTTAACAGCAAACTAAGTGATCTTTAACAACAAACTAAACGGTCTTTAACAACAAGCTGTTATATTAGATGTTTATTTATTAATATTCACGATTATCTCATTTTTTATAAAAAGAATGTAAATATTTACACTTTCCCCCATCATTTTCGATGTATGCAGAATGTATGCGGGAACGAATTTCAAAATAGTCTATCTAAATATTTCATTTTCGGTTTCGCCCGAAAGTCATTTTTAAACTTTCGGCCTATTTTCGGTTTCGGCCGAAAGTCATTTTAAAATTTCGGTCTATTTCGGCCGAAATCAGAAAATCACTTTCGGTCGGTCTCTATATACAAGTTTACACCTTTACAGGGCATTGTATATTAGTATATTAGTAATATTAAGCAATTAATGCAGTTTTTACATTCATCCATGGGCGGGGGGGTCCAGCCCCTTCTATTTAAAATATATTTTTAAAAAACACCATGTAGCCATGATAAGAATGTAGCTTAGATACAGCCGAGACTAAACTGAAAAGGGCGCACATTTAAGTTGCCTGGAGGGGCGGGGCTTTGGTCCGGCCGGAATTTAGCTTTTATTTGGTTCGGAGTCGTTCAGGGCTTTACCACAGGGAATCTGCCAAAAGACAAGCCAGAGACTGTCTCAGTCGTCGTGTGACGTACAGGCTGTCTGGTCTGTCCGCACACTTTGCGTTATAGGGCGCGCGCTAATGAGGTTTTGATTCCAAGTCTGAACACATCGCTAAAAGTGCCTCATTGTTCTCCACGGGCCATTTGGGCGCTTTTTAAGTGGAAGCAGATCCGCCTTGATATTTCTTTGGTTGTAGTATGCGAACGTTAGGTGTTAGTAATGGAAGATTTCTCATCATTTTAATCACATGTTAGCTCCGTCAGTTTGACTTGTAACCTCCTCCTCCTCCTCATGTCCCTTAGTCCTTGGACCGTTGGGGCGCCACAGATGACATGTGAACCATCCTTCTCATGTCCCTTAGTCCTTGGACCGTTGGGGCACCACAGATGACATGTGAACCATCCTCCTCCATTCCTCTCTGTCTTCAGCACTACGCACTGCATCGCCCAGTGTTAGTCCTGTCCACTCTTTGATGTTATCCTCCCATCTTTTTCTTTGTCTTCCTCTTCTTCTCCCTGCAATATTTCATTGGCAAGCCCTTGTTTCCTTGTTATGTGGCCGTACCATTGTAGTTTGCGTGTTTTCACAGTCACCAGTAGGTCATCCTACTCCTCAATTGCCTGGTGAACCCTTTCTTTCACTGTATCATTGGAGATATGGTCCCTATAGCAGATGCCAAAAATGCTTCTGAAGCATCTCATCTCCATCGCCTTTATTTTCCTTTCAAGATCGTCTGTTAATGTCCGGGATTCGCAGGCATACAGGAAAATGGAGAGGTCTAATGAGCGCATCAGCCTGATTTTGGTGCTGGGGGCTATATTTTTGTCATTCCATATTTTCTTGAGCCTCTTCAGTGCTCTTGTAGTCTGCGCAATCCTGGACATCAGTTCGGACTTGGAGCCTTCTTCTGAGACTATTGCTCCTAGGTATTTGAAGCGGCCGACAGTCTCTAATCTCCCCCCCCCCCCCACCCTAGTTCTAGTGGGGATGCCTGCGGTATTATTTGTTATCAGTTTTTACATCAGTTCGGACTTGGAGCCTTCTTCTGAGAATATTGCTCCTAGGTATTTGAAGCGGCCGACAGTCTCTAATCTCCCCCCCCCCCCGACCTTAGTGTCAGTGGTGATGCCTGCGGTATTATTTGTCATCAGTTTTTTCTTGTCGGCACTGATCAGCATGCGTAGGATGTTGTACGTGCAACAAGTTAAAGACTGCCCGCGTGATTACTTTTATAATTAAAAATTATTGGAATAATATAATTTTAGTCAGGACATTGTTAACCTGTACTATTTATTTCTTCTCAGACATTGTCCTTTATCTTCGTAGTAACTGTTTTCTTCAGCATTTTCTTCAGCATTTTCTTGTGAGTTCATAAGAAAGCTGTCGTCCTCAAGACCTGGACTTCTCTTGTGTATCCCAGTAAATCTGTCAGCCTCGTTCATCATCTCCCCACCCCCACTTTGCTACAGTTTTGGGCGCTGCGAGCAGGGTTTTAAAAGTGTATCCCTCACACACCACGCCCCCCCCCCCAGGAGCCACCACAACACACTACTACACACTTGACACTATTCTTGGGAAGGCTGAGTAAAAAAACGCCCAATTCAAATATGAAGCCGGCACCCAGCTTGGCATACGATTTAAATTAAGGATGTCCACATAAATACAAAGTTTTAGTCTTACCATTTAAAATGCATCTGTCTGAATAAAGCCAGAAGAATTTTAAACTTACATTCCTCTAAAAATGTTTTAGCCCTTGCTGCATTTCTTCAGCCGCTTGAACAAAAGTGTGACTGAGATCATTGGGGCCAACAGCAGACAAGGACAGCTTAAGAGGACAGGCAACACCAGCATACACATATAATTTTCTCTTGTATTTTCACAGCCTCGTCATCAGATGACAGTGTAGATGATTCGTCCAGTGATAGCCATGATGAGGAAGATGAAGCTGAGATGGAACCTAAGGCTGCCACATCCAAGAACACAACAAAACAACAAAGGACAGCTGACTTTGAGACAAACATGGTCTAGAATGAGTTTTTGTTTTGTGGCTACTTTAAACAAAATATCGATGATAATTCTTAAACAATAAATAGGGAGATATTTTTATATATGATAACAAATTATTAAGCTATAAACTGGGATGTAATGTCAGGTTATTTCGGGGGGGGGGGGTCAAATCTCACTCACACCTTCCCTTAAAAAATGTTATTAAAATAAATAAATAAATCTCCATTTTACAAATATTTTTAACCAATTTCTATAGGAAAAAACTTCCGTCTCAAAATATTGCTTTGAAAAAAATTTATTTCGTAAAAATTTCTGGCTACGCCTTCCTCTTTCTCACACTATCAAATTTTATAATAGGCCGCCACTGCTGAGAGTTATTTTGACCTACATTCAATGACCCCCGTCACATCTGACAGAACGTTGTCCACTTTGGAAGGACCAAGGCTTGATGTTGATGGCATACGACAAGCTCTCAAGGAATACACACCCAGCCATCACTCACAGATCTCTGCGTTAATGGAAAAGCATGCAAGATTGTTTAAAAGATGGATGTTAAATATGTGGTGAGTTTAGACTGTTGAATAGGTTGGGGAGTTTAGAATGTTGAATATGTGGGGATTTTGGGATGTTGAATATGTGGGGATTTTGGGATGTTGAATATGTGGGGATTTTGGGATGTTGAATATGTGGGGATTTTGGGATGTTGAATATGTGGGGATTTTGGGATGTTGAATATTTGTTGAGTTTAGGAAAACATTTGTAAAAATCGACTAAAACCTTCCTGAAAATATCAACTTGTTAAACAAGCTGGTGATTGGTTTAAAACTCAATTTTCAATTCAACCAAAATTTGATACAGAAGATTTTTTGCTCTAAATGTTGATATTTAAAATTGTAAAAGGCTTTAACCTCAACAAACTTTTTATTTCATTATTGTTGGGTCTGTATTGGTATGTTCTTTGACAAATGTAAATGTTTTGATGGGTCAAGATTATTGCTGCATATGGAGTAACTTCACACTTTAGCAAAATTATTATACTGGAAGGGATGACTATAATTTCAGTTCTGGCTTCAATATTCTGCTGTATGGTCTGGGGTCCAAGAGAAACCTGTTGGACCGATTTAGAGAAGAATATTTACTGGACTTTTCCCATCTTGTTGTCAATGGCTACTTCCCAAGTCTCACGGCGAAAAATGTGAGTTGCTTCCCCTTAAACCTAAAAGTTTCCCAAACCTCTCAAATTTTGTTTACTAAGCTCTTGCACCCCCAAAATAAGTCACCAAAGATTATGCAGTTTATAATTGGGGGGGAAAGTGGACTTTTAATTTGTTTTTATTTTAATTAGAACTACTGTATAACTTAAAAATAAAACGTCTGATTTATTACATAAAATAAACTTTTAATAAAGAAATGTTTAAATAATAAAAGATAAATATCATATATCAAAACTCAATGGCTCCTCTGTTCTTATGTTATCTTCACCTTGCAACCCCCCTGAAATTTCCATCTCAATCCCCTCCCCCCCCCCCCCCCCACCACCCCCTCCCCCCCCACCCCCCCCCCCCCCCCCCCCCCCCCACCCCCCCCAGCTCCTCTGTTCTTATGTTATCTTCACCTTGCAACCCCCCTGAAATTTCCCTCTCACTCCCTCCCCCCCCCCCTTGAAATGCCATCTCACACACACACCACACACCCCTCCACCCCCACCCCCACGTTGGGAAAGCCTGCCCTATATAAACTTTGAGATTAGTTCTCAGTTATACAATTACAATGACTGTCATGTATAGAGATCACATGTAGAAGTTACATGATTTACAATAATTATGCAATGACATTTTTTATATACGTTTATTTTTAAAACTATATTTGAAGAGACATTTTTTAAGATGTATTCCTTTTAATATTTGCCACAAAAGTGCTTCAATTCAGGCTGACCTAATTCATTAGAATGTAATAGATAACTAAGGTGGTGAATACAATTAATTAATGCATTTGTATTTTGAAAAGACTTAATTTGATCTCTATGGAAACATGACTAAGGTCATCATGGTCTTCTCAGATTTTAAATTCCATCACTGAAGAAATCCTGGAGTCCCCCAAAGGGTTCACCAATGTTTACAGCCAGATAGAGTTCATTAAAGAATCTTACAAGACCAGAGGCAAGTTGACAGGATTGATGTTCATGTTTGTTCTAGTGCATGACAGACAGTAAGTCTGTGTCAGTAGGTCATCATTTTAGTGGGTCATCAGCTTACCAAGACTTGAGAGCTGGGAGGCATGTATGTGAATTTACTGAATATCCAGGTCTTTTACCTGTAAATGGATATCTTTTAACGTTTTAATTTACTCTACTGGCTTAGTGTTAATTTGCCTTGAAAAAAGCATATATTCAGACACCTTGTATTTTAACACAGTAATTAAGAAACATTGTGTTACATCAGGGAGTCTTAACCTGTGGTCCATGGCCTTTTTCTGTTTGGCAATGGGGTAAATAGAACAAAAAAATGTCAATTAAGAATCCCTGTGTTACATGGCTTACTTTTAAAACTTAAATGGCTGGCAAACTTATGAAACGAATGAACCCATACAACTATAATGCCCCAGTAAGATCTGTAAGTGTAAGTAGTGTTCAAAATAAGCTATGAAGGAAAATATTTCCTTTGTGATACAATTCATTTGGAATGTATGAAAATCTAAGTGTATTATTTTTATTGTGACTTCTTTGTTGGGTTTCTATTGCATTGGTTTGCCAGCAGATGGCATGCTTTCACTCTCAATAATTTGGTTTGTCATCAGATGAAGATTTCTACTTGATCATCAACAACATCGATGGGGTCTTGCTTCGGTCAGAAAAATCCCAGGCTATCCTAAGCAGTCTTGCGGAAGTAAATGGCTTCCACATCATCGGCTCAGTGGACCACATCAACGCCTCTCTGAGTAATGCCCCATTAATCAATTGGATAGACTTTTGCTTGTGGTGCAGTGTTGGGGTTACAAAGAGCTAGCTTGCTGTTACTTATGTATTTATTACTTATGTATTTATTGCTTATGTATTTATTTACATAAATCCACGACTACATGACTTAGGGCAGTTCAGTTTTGTTTTCTTATATAAATTAAGATGAGACTGCATTGTACAGTATGGGTTGTTTTCACGATGATTCTTTACTTAAAGTATATTATATTTGATTTGGAATAACGGGCCTTATATAATATAACTAACATTGACCAATGTTTGAGATGTTACTGAGAAGTATGATTTTGTTACCCATGAAAAAAACTTAATCAGATTAAATCGAATGTAAGGGTTTGTCATTTTGAAGAAAAAAAACATGAACCGCCCAATTTCCCATCTGCTTTTAGTGTGGGACCAAGACAAATATTGTCGTTTCCGCTGGCTGTGGTATGAGACGGCCACCTTCCAACACTATGAGGCAGAAAATTCATATGAAAATTCACTGATGGTTCAACAGTCGGGCTCGCTGGCTCTGAGCTCAATAGTGCATGTCATGCGGAGCTTGACCCCTAATGCTCGGCAAGTTTTCCTAATGTTGGCCGAGTATCAGTTAGAGATGGGAGGCAACCCAAATTATGCAGGTCAGCTTTTAATTATTTTATTGAAATCATTAAATAATGACTTATTATGTTACTGGTATGCGAATATTTTTCAAAGCATCTTAAACTAGTTGTCCGTCTACCGGTAGACCACCTCAAACTAATGGTCCCTAGCCACAAGTGTAGAAAATTGAAGAAAGTTAAAATTATTCTGTGTCTCTTCTACAAAGTAAATAAATTCCTGCTGGTCAGCAACACTGAAAAGTTTGAGAAGCTCTGCTGTAGATTATGAACTACAAATAATGTCGTGGGAGAGAGAGAGAGATAGACGCAGATTGCATCACCTTTTTAAACTATTAACCACAGGAGAATTGAGAAGTAAACAATCTTAAACATTTTCATAAATTTGAACAAAAAGTTTTGAGGAAACATTGGAGACCAAATAAGGACGCAAAGATTCTATCATTAAATCTGAAGAAAGTTTAGATAGTAATGATAAGATACAGAACAATGATGGGGGGGGGGGGGTATTGACAACTGTCTATGACAAGGGATTTCTCATGGTCTAGATCATTTGACCCAATGATGTTTTGTTCCAGGCATGTCATTTCAAAGTTTGTATCACAAGTGTCGTGAAGCATTCCTTGTCAACAGTGACCTGACCTTGCAAGCACAGCTTGTCGAGTTCAAAGATCATAGGTTGATTCGTTCTAAAAAGGTGAGAGAACAAAGTAGAGTATACTCTAATGATTCTATTTTTATAAAAAGCATATAGAAATATTTGTACCGTCTTGCTTTTTAACTCAGGAACTCATTCATGTGGATTGTTTTTTAAAATAAATTTTGTCAGTCTGTCGTCCCCTGTAGTTAGCTAACAGCTTCGTTATATTTTTTCTCCAGAACTTTGAAGGTATAGAACACTTGACCATTCCTGTTGATCAGTCAACTTTGAAAGAATTTCTTCAAGAACACAAAGCACAACAGAGCTAAGGGAAAGATTGTTCCATTACATAGAGGAATATCATCACCAAACATTTTTAAAACTTTATTGTTGTTAAATTGAAGAATTTTTGGAAACAACTTCGTGAAATTTAACTTTTTTAAATTAAATATATACTCAATACTGATAACGTACATGAAACTGGTTTTTAAAACAATGTCTTCCTATTCCTTTAAAGATGTTTGACATGATTTGTTATTAAAAAATGTATCTCTTGCTTGTATGTACAGTGTTGAAAATGTTGATAACCATCTCTGTATTCATAAGCTATGTTGATGTAGATTGAGTTTGACTCAAGTAAGGCAAATTACTAAATGATTGTTAGTAAATGTTAGCCATGTTGGAGCTGTTATAAAACATAAATAAATGGAGCCAATATTTCTGAATGTTTTGTTTGGCTCTTGAGAACTCGAGTGAAAAATTTGAAAAAGTGTCATAATAGGTGTGTTGTGCTGGAGTATGACTAGGTGTGTGGGAGCATGACTAGCTGTGTTAGAGCATGCCTAGGTGTGTTGGAGCATGACTAGGCGTGTTGGAGCATGATTGGGTGTGTTGGAGCATGACTAAGTGTGTTGGAGCATGACTTGGTGTGTTGGAGCATGACTAGGTGTGTTGGAGCATGATTAGGTGTGTCGGAGCATGACTAAGTGTGTCGGAGCATGACTTGGTGTGTTGGAGCATGACTAGGTGTGTCGGAGCATGACTAAGTGTGTCGGAGCATGACTTGGTGTGTTGGAGGATGATTAGGTGTGTCAGAGCATGACTAGGTGTGTCGGAGCATGACTAAGTGTGTCGGAGCATGACTTGGTGTGTTGGAGCATGATTAGGTGTGTCGGAGCATGACTAAGTGTGTCGGAGCATGACTTGGTGTGTTGGAGCATGACTAGGTGTGTCGGAGCATGACTAAGTGTGTCGGAGCATGACTTGGTGTGTTGGAGCATGATTAGGTGTGTTGGAGCATGATTGGGTGTGTCGGAGCATGACTTGGTGTGTTGGAGCATGACTAAGTGTGTTGGAGCATGACTTGGTGTGTTGGAGCATGACTAAGTGTGTTGGAGCATGACTTGGTGTGTTGGAGCATGACTAAGTGTGTTGGAGCATGACTTAGTGTGTTGGAGCATGACTAAGTGTGTTGGAGCATGACTTGGTGTATTGGAGCATGATTAGGTGTGTCGGAGCATGACTAAGTGTGTCGGAGCATGACTTGGTGTGTTGGAGCATGATTAGGTGTGTTGGAGCATGATTGGGTGTGTCGGAGCATGACTTGGTGTGTTGGAGCATGACTAAGTGTGTTGGAGCATGACTTGGTGTGTTGGAGCATGATTAGGTGTGTCGGAGCATGACTAAGTGTGTCGGAGCATGACTTGGTGTGTCGGAGCATGATTGGGTGTGTCGGAGCATGACTAAGTGTGTCGGAGCATGACTTGGTGTGTCGGAGCATGACTTGGTGTGTTGGAGCATGATTAGGTGTGTTGGAGCATGATTGGGTGTGTTGGAGCCCTTAAACTGTCAATATCTTTATGGTCTCATGAAAATATTTTGGCTGGTTAAGTTTGAGACCTATGGAATAGACTGGGCGTCATGTAAAGAAGAATGTATTTGTGTATGTAAGTGTAAATAAAATTAAATGTTTGAATCATGTATGAAATAGCAAATCTATAAGTAGTACCAGTCTAAGCTATCTTAAAAAATACGGCATTCCATAGGATGCGCAAAGCTTAATCCGCCATACTTCATAGTTTTTTGTGTGTGCACATAAAGGGTTGTCCTTAAGGGATGTTCACACAAATACACATGTCTGCATGTGGCTTAACCCCCACCCCACACCTCAGTGTTGGAGGCACATACGGAAATTTACAATGTGGTGAAATGCCAGAAAATAAATCAATGAAGAGTCCCTAAATCTAAATCAGTATGATATGGGTCCATCTTTTGACTATGTACTCACTCTGGGGGTTGTTGCATACTAACAGACATATTCTGGTGAGGGTCTGAGATTACCCTCTTATGACCCCGGCTTGTAAATTGGCTACCAAATCCATCTGCTGAGCCGAGCCATACAACATTTTCCTCACGTAATGCTCTCCAGCCACCCTGGCTTCCCCCAGGACATCTAGTGAGGGACATTCGGTCAACAGGTGCGCTAGTGACCAGGCTGCAATGTCAGCAGGCAGGGTCCCTGTTGTTATCTAGCTGCTAGAAGTAAGGGCAATGCGCAATGTGCATCTGCGTCACTTAGCTCTGCTGTCTGCATGTGTATAGCCTCAAGCTCAAAGTTTGATGCTGCAACCCCACAGGACTCAGAGAGTTCTTCATTTGGTGGTCCTCCTGTTATACCCAGCAGTTCTTTCTCTCAGGTTGGCAGAGCCGTCCGTGAACACTTTCACTGGTATGTTCGAGAACACAGCCATGGTCTCAAGGGCAGCCGCTTTCTGAACATCTTCAGGGCTGTGCTTCGTCACTGCTGCATCGGTCAAGGCCAAATGTATGGAGGGTATGTGTACTGGTACTAGGCTGGAGGTGGTGGAGTCTGTAATAATTCTAATAAAGCCAACTGTCACGTAAAAATCTTTGAACTCCATATATTTTTTTTAAAGTACTAAAAGATGACAGATTTATTAGCATACTGCTGCTTTGAGTGACATAATCATTTTGTAGGGCTGAACCAAACAGCGCCTCTGTTGAAAGAAAGGGGTTGGGGGGGGGGTGTCTTGATGCTATTTTACAACAAAATCAAACTTCATTTTGCTGCCTTTTTTTGTTTAGGTCTTAAGATTTCACAATTGTTGTTTGATAGAACTGATTAAAATAAGGGAATTTGCTTTGTACTGCAATAAATGGAAAAAATAGAGGTTTTTAACTTTAAAAAAGAAATCATGGCTTCACATTATAAAGCCCCCCTTTTTCCTTTTTAAACATTTTTGAAACAAATTCATTTCTTATAACCCAGAACTTTGGCAAAGCTAGGGACTTTGAACCCGGACCCCCCTCCACAATATTTTAGTTACCCAAAGTCATGAAAAACTATGTAGTTAGCCAAAATGCTGCCCAGGGCAGACCGCTCACCCCCTACCCCCCTTTGGCATGTCCCATAGACTATGTCCTTCCATAATCTACAAATTGTCTGTCTCCATACGAGGGTTACACTACAAGATAGGAAATACGTTGACTTCATTTATCATGTAAAATTATGAATAATTTTCTTTATGGTTTGAGGGGAGGGGGATCTGAGAGCTCATTATATGTACAAAAAAGTCAGGTTTCCAAATGAGCAAGGATGCATCAAGGGGAAAGTGGGGGGTAGGGGGTGTTCCTAATACTTTCCAATTGAAACATATGGATGGCCCTTACCACTGGCGTAGGAAGGATGGAGGGGATGGTAGGATGGTACCTTTTTCTATATAAGGGCAGACACTTCCCACCAATAGCATGGGGGGGGGGGGGTTAAGTTTGGCTACCCCCCTAGTCCCTAATATAAATTATAAGGAATAATATTCACTATATAAGGGCAGACACTTCCCACCAATAGCATGGGGGGGGGGGGGTTAAGTTTAGCTACCCCACTAGTCCCTAATATAAATTATAAGGAATAATATTCATTCTATCATGCAATCAATATTGTAATAATTTTAAGTCTTGTCATCACATCAATTAAGATGGAAATGAAATACAAGAATTTCTTTCTGTAAAGTGAAAGGAAGGAGTTGTGTCTCATTGATTGCATCAGTTATTTCAACTCTTGAAATCAAAAATGATTGAATTTCATGTTCAAAATTAATGGCCAATATTTGAGATTGTTTTTGGAAATGGAAGGCAGAAATGTTCCTGTCAAAGTCATCCTACTTATTCATCCACATTGAAAAATAAACAGAACAAAAATTACAACAATGTTATGAGTCAAGTGGATAAAGTTTCTTTTATTCCTGCACCTTTATTTTAAGTAATATTACATTAATATCCATTTTGTATGTGCTGGCAATGATTTAAAAAAAGCTGCTTACATACAACATTTGACAAATATAAAGCAGACAAATGGGTTCATTGTTTAAAAACCTACTAACCATGAGTGTTTTTCCTTTTCTTTCCATTAGAACACTTTAGGCTTGATGAATGATAATTTATGTAAAATTAAATGACACCTTAGTTGCACATTAAGTATGTGTATTTTGTGCATAAGACAACCACCTATATGCCACGTTGGTGCTCAACTTGATGTAATTAACTTTCAAAACCTGGCCACCCTCCATAATTTAATTTATTCTAATGAAGAATTCCAGGTACTGGTATTTTATTCAAATTGAAAAATAAGTTTTGCTCACTTTCATTTGAAGAAAACTTTATGTTGATTACAAAGTCTTTACTCAAAACATGTTCAGACAGAAATAATAATAATATACACTCAAAGTTTTTCTCATAAATTATATTTAAATGTAAGTTGTTTTTTTATTACTTACTCAAGCCACTCTGGCACAACATTGACGATCAAGAGTAACCTTAACGCGGATACAATACAAGGTTTAAAACAAGAATTATAACACTTGCAACAATAGCACCTCAACAGTTGAACTGAATGTTTATTTAACTGTTCAGGGAGGCACACATCAGAAAAATATCTGGGTTTGGTAAGTTTTAAAAAAACAGAATGAAAAAAAAAAGTCAGTAAAATTAAATAAAAAGATCAAGATGTTTCAATAAATCACAAGAATTCTTTGGCCCTGGTAACACAGATCTTTTGAACAGATCTTTCAAGGGGGGATTACTTTGAAATAGTCATTAATTTGAAAAGACATTTTTAAACAATTTTTTAAATTATTGAGTAATGACTTAGAAGAAGAAAAAAGTTACAATATAACATTGTTAATTTATTTTACATTAAGCTGTATCATAAATAGAATGATGGTAAATGAATGCGGTTGATGACTTAAATGGCGCATCCTTATGACTTGCTGAGCACCATCTTGTTAGATATTTCAAGGTATCTGTTGCAATAATAGGTAATTGATTATGTCAACCATTTATTTTAAAAATGCGGATAGAGTTTTCAGACAGCAAACATAGAATGAATATGAAGAATATGAAAAAAATACTTGCAAGCATAGACAAGAGAATAGGAGAATTCTTCACTGTTTCTTTTGATAACGTGTTTCAGCAAATGAATGTTTACTTGAAATAAACAATAAATATTATATAATGGTTTTGAAGCCTCATGTAATGGAAACACTGCACACATTCAGTCAAGCAGTGTTTAATCCACTGCAAAGTGGAGAACAATATAATTTAGGGTGTCAAACGTTTGGGGTCACGAGGGAACAGTGAAGTTTTCCTGATGTTGTCCAGTCCAAGATACAGCATGGTGACTCTCTCTAAGCCTGACATAAGAAAATAACATGTTAAACAGCTACAAATGTAATTCTAAAATGGTATTTAAGAAATGTTATTCAAAGTGTTTTTTGACAGATGGAAAAAGATTAATCGATAAGTTATAGTGAAAAACATAACCAAAATAAATTTAGCAAGAATGATAGATGATCATGTAACAAACGGACACATTGACAAGACACTGTAGGTGAGGGGTAAATAGATCAATTTGGCAAGACACAGTGAAGAGTAACAAGTAACAAGAGTTATAAAGAACTGAACCAAGAAAAGATAACTTACCAATACCACCACCTGCATGGGGAGGAGCACCGTACCTAAAGCTGTCAATGTAGCCTTTGATCTTGTCCAGTTCTGATGAAGAAAATAAACAGATAAAAACATCCTATTGTGCTGATACAATACAAGTGAAGCTAAGTAACAAAAAATAGTAACATACCAGTACAATTACAAATGAAGTTATGTAAAGTACCACAACAATTAAAAGTGATACAACTTCACACTAATACAAATGAAGTTATGTAACCAACATCTCACCACAATACAAATAATATCCAACTACAACAGGCACAACCCCCCACCCCCCCCCCAAGAAAGATCACTCACGACATCCATGAAGTTCTGCTCTTTTGCTGAGGAATTCTGGGTCATGAATACGCTGGGCACCAGACAGAATCTCCTCCCCTCTCATGAACATGTCGTATGAGTTTGACCATTTCTGAGAGATTTGCATCAAGTTATTTTTTAAATAGACCATAAATGTAAGTTTAGTCATTTTTATTTCAGTGTTATAGCAACTCAGGACAAAATATAGCCACACAAAAAAAAAAGGGGGGGGGGGAGAGAAGAGAATAACTTTAGCAAAGAAAGGAAGAACATATTAAGTCAGAACAATAAACATATGTCTCAGTTACTGTCTTGGGGGTTCTTTTTGGTACCAATGTGATAAGTAGTAAAACAAAATAAATCCATGAACTAAATATTACTATTCAACTTACAGGATTGGTTGGGTCAGGCATTGTGTAGAACGGTCGCACTGCCAAAGGAAACTTGTCCAGAATAAAGAAGTCGGTGTCGTACTGAGAATATGTGAAACATCCAAAATAACAAAACACTTTTAATTTCCTTTGAAAAAAAAATAAATTTAAAAAATCCATTATCAATAACATAGCCATTAAAATTTAACCGTTTTTTTCTTTAAGTGTCAGTCATTTGACAAAAATAAATTAAATATACAGATTTATCTTAAGGTAACTTTCATGGAACACTTGCCACATAAGCTGTGCTATGAGTTAAAGACTGCTGTTTAAATCTGTAACTAAACCTTTTTGACTGACATTGTCTGTTGAAAACTATTAAGAGCATTTCCAAGATTGCTGATGACAGGTGTGTTCTAAGATTGATATAACTGGTACGATTTCCAGTCGTGTTTACCAAGTTAAACAAACTACTAGACAAAACAATGCCCACCTTTGCCTTGATCAGTCTGCCCAACAGTTTCTCATTGGGTGTTGACAGATCCTCTTCATCTCCCATCTCTATCCCTGCCTGTCGGAGCATCTCTACACCATCTTTGTAGTTCAGAATTAAACTGGGCAAGACAAGAAGGAAGAAGATTAAATTAGCCTGCAAGGCAGGCTATGAAATATTAATGTAGCACACCAAGAGGCAAACAGATCAATCAACTACATATACAAATTTGGTGGCTGTCAGCCCATGAGACATAGGACAAATATATTGATAGCCGAGGGTTCGAATCCCATTATCAGCCAATACTCCCAAGAACAATGCAAACTAAGGCAAAATATAGCATGTTAAAAGTAAGATGTGCTGAGTCATCATGGTGTAAAACATGGTTCAACGCACCATGGTGTAAAACATGGCTCAACACATCATGGTGTAAAACATGGCTCAACACACCATGGTGTAAAACATGACTCAACACATCCTGCTGTAACATACCGACGCAAACGAATGACAACTATATATTGACTATAACTAGAGCAAGAACTTGAACAAAGTAACTAAAGGGATCTTTATATAAAACTGTGCCCAGGAAACTTAAACACAGAACTTTTCATATCATAAAGATGATGGAATTGTTTCACTTACTTTCTAGAAGAGTTGAGCTTTGGAAAATAATTTTAATAGATCTTTTAGTCACAAAATATCAAAGACAAGTTCAATACCTTGGCTCCAGGAACTTGAAGGGCTCAGCAGGGTATTGCTTGTTAACTAAGCTTATCTCTTCAGCATACCTGAGGAAAAAAGGCAAAGAGTTTTTAAGGACTTGCTTTCATAAAAAAAAGTAACAAACAATTTAGGAAATGGGATTATTGTATTCATTAATTTTTTAAAAAGCCTTTTTAAGTACCGGTACGCAACAAAATAGAATAAAATAATTTTAAAATCAAAATACATGTCCAAAAAAAATATTTGACTCATGAAAGAGGGAAGTTTTTTCAAACATGTTTTATTGTGTGTGTCTAAAATTTTGTATTAAGAATTCAGTGTTAATTTTAGTCATAAGATCAAAATGATTATTTTTTTTTTTAACCCCAGTTGCTGAGACCAACCACAATATTTTATAATCATATAAAGTAAAAACCAACCCCCCCAAAAAAAAACCATGCTAAATTGTGTCAACTTACTGCTCTTGTAAACCTTTGAAAAGATTGACAAACATATCGCCAATGACCTCCAAAACCTCATGGTAATGATAGTTGAAGGCCATCTCAAGGTCTAGGCCAATGAACTCTGTCAAGTGCCTATGTGTATTTGAATCTTCTGCCCTGAACACTACAAAATAGAAGGGAGGTTAAAATGGGGAATTAGTTTACTGTGGGTTGAAACCATAAAAAATGGTTTCAAAATAAGAGAGTGGGTTAAAATAAAGGCTCTCCAACCTAATACTTGAGTTTATTTCTATCGAGAGTACTGTAGATAACTTCATCTTTACAGTCCTGTTTAGCGGTATCACCTGTAGCAATGTAATACATCAGCATAAAGCAGTTCCAGACAAGTCCTCGCAGGGTCCAATCAAGTTAATGACTAAAAACTCAGTTTTGTGAGGGGGATTGTTTGAATTCCTTTAAAAACCATGAACTTTCCATTGTTGGGTTGATTGACTCAAAAAATTAATTTAACATTGGCTCATTATTGGTCACCTTCAATAACCTTAACCCTGCATTGACCTTAAGTTCTCTAGACAAAGTTCCATACCTGAACCAACTGTGAAAACCTTGTCAAACTCAGCACACACGGCCATCTGCTTGTACAGCTGCGGAGATTGGGCCATGTAGGCCTTGGTTTTAAAGTAGGTCACCTCAAATACATTGGCACCTCCTTCAGATGCAGCTGCGAGAAGAGTACAGAAATATAATATTCACTAGTATGTCCAAATTTTTGTAAAACAGAGTAGCTTGCCCTTGGTTGCCATTGTCTCTTTTCATTTATGGTTGGTTCCAAAATCCTGTTTCTTGTTTCTAAACTCAATTCCAGTAAGTTGAGCAGCACTCATTAAAACAATAATACAATTTTTTTTTAAAATAGCATACTTTTAATAATAATTTCTTTGTTTTCAATTCACTAGAATTTTTAAAATTTTATTTTTAAATTGCCAAGAACATGAAAGCACGACCAATCTACTCGCTCTTTTCTCACAGAAAATTACATGTTTTCCTCTGACGCCATATCCCAAAGACATGAATTCATTGAATGTTTTCCTCTGACGCCATATCCCAAAGACATGAATTCATTGAATGTTTTCCTCTGACGCCATATCCCAAAGACATGAATTCATTGAATGAAATTACTGCTGATTTCTAGAGACATTTTACTTGATGAATGTATTTATACAAAAGAAATAATTGAAAAACAAACTTTAAAAAATTTGGGAGCAGGATTAGTTCTCTGTAAATTAATGCACCATTTCATAGACTTGAATTTATCTACATGGGAAGAGACTTTGAAATCAAGCTTGTTTTAAAAAGTAAATCGCCGGTTAAATATTTATTTGTGGAAAAAAAAGATAAATGTAAACTTGAGTGTGAGATTTCTCCTATAATATAGTTATTTTTAGGAATATTCAAGGAATTAAAAATGTTTAAATTAATGCATTAAGCTATGATTCATTTTTTTTAAAAAAACAGTCAAGGGGTGCAGCTCTTATTCTAGGCTAACATATTATGGGCTCACCTGAGATGATTTTTGGGGTATGAATCTCTACAAAACCTTTGGCTGTCAAGTAGTCACGGAAGAGACGACACACACCGGCCTCCAGTCTGAATATGGACTGATTGGCTAAAGTACGTAGATCAAGAACCCTGTTGTCCAGTCTTGTGTCTTGGTTGACAGTGGCAAGCTCCTTGAAGATACAAAAATTTGTCATGGCACGATAGAAAATGACTTATCAAGATTAAGATTCTCTTTCACTCTTAAATTAATATGAACAGCCCTCACCAGATACATTCATTCTAGACAGCCTTCACCAGACACATTTATTATTTATTATGAGGTTATTTTCTATGTCTTAACAATTTACATTTAACTTAGAAATGTATACAATATATTTTTTACCATATTATTTTCTATGTCTTAACAATTTACATTTAACTTAGAAATGTATACAATATATTTTTTACCATAATCATAAATGAAGAGACTACGACTAAAAGAAATTTCATATATTGGATAAATCATATCTAAGTCTAAAACTTGAGAAATTGATATGAAAAATGTTTAAAATCATACATCCCGTATAAAAATTGAGAAATTGGTATGTAAAATTATTTTTTAAAATAGTATTGAAAATAAAAGTCTAATATTTAGGTAATTAAACAATGACATAGTGTTTTTAATGCAAATAAACAAATGATCAACTTACACCTTCTCCTTCAGGACGGCTAGCATCTTCAATGAGGAGTGGGAGTCTAGGTTCAGCTGCACTCACTACCCAAATCTGAAATTGTAAAATACTTGCATTCAATGTTCCCTCTAAGGTTTGCTGGTTCCTGTGCAAAATCAACCATTTTTTGTGTACAAAATTTTACAGCCCACAAACATACACACAAGTTAAGTGCAAAAACTTTTATATGAATAAATAAATTAAAGGAACCATAATTAAATAATTATAATCAGAAATGTCACAATAGTTCAATCAAAGCTTTATTTATTTCTATTATTTATCCCATCGTTGGGTCAAACAATAAATTCCAACATATCCATTACCAATGGCCGCTAGTTATTTGATTGACTCGTTTCTGGAGGTACTCTGGCGTCTGTCTTTCAACTATTTCCAACTTTTACACATATCGTCAAGGTTGACCTGATGTCCATCATTCTGATACGATTTAATCCTCATAAGCATGCCTAAATGTAACTCTTCCAGCCTATTCCTAGATTTATTTTTATATTATTCATTAGGCTGAATCCACATTCATAATCAGCGATTAATGTAAGAAATGTAGCAAAAAAAACAGTAGCACAAAAACCAACAGAATGGCAATGTCACCAAATTGCTCCTCATTTATCACAAATCGAACCATCTCGTAAAAAGTCTGCATCAACCCACATTTCATTTTTCCTGCAAGCACAAATCTTAAGTTACGATACTGATCCTTAATTGTTGGCAGAATGTCATCCTAGTTTTCCAGGAATGTCGCATATCCAGAAATCAGTGCTGCAAATTCTTCTTGACCAAAATTAAAATCTAAGTGTCGATTAAATCTCTATCCTCAAAGATTCGCCTTTGCATCAACTCACTTTCAGGGAAACGAGAAGCCAGGGGCAAACATAAACACTCAACAAATTTTAGGATGGAACTCATGTTTATATCCTCGTCATTTGCAAGCAATTCAGCAACCTCTTCGGACCAGTGCACATTTTCACCAAGGTGCTGGGCACGAAGCTTAGTGATCTTTGCTTTTACAAACCGATATGCCTCGATGGTCGTAAGATTTTTTCTTTGTAGCAGCTTGCCTAATTCATCAAGTTCACCAACAACTTCACCAACGACAATCAAGGCAGTTTGTAGCAGCTTGCATAACATAATTCATCAAGTTCACCAACAACTTCACCAAAGGCAATCAAGGCAGTGTTCACCAACAACTTCACCAAAGGCAATCAAGGCAGTGTTCACCAACAACTTCACCAAAGGCAATCAAGGCAGTGTTCACCAACAACTTCACCAAAGGCAATCAAGGCAGTGTTCACCAACAACTTCACCAAAGGCAATCAAGGCAGTTTGAAACTGCAGATCCCTTAGTTTCTTCAAACAGTACTTAGGAACTGGATCACTATGCCGGCCCACATCCAGTCAACACTTGTATGTTTCTCAGCACTGCTCCGTGACGCAAAGTGACGCAAAAGCCACTTGATCTCATTCAATGGAATGACATACGGAATGGCTACGAAATCAAATTCCAACACCTTAGCTAGTTCAGTAAACTGGGCTTTCCGTACAGTCGACTTACTGAACAATTTTTACACTGTTCTAAGAATGTTTCAATGTCTGCTATTAAACTTATATGTTTGCAAGCATCATCGATGCCTAAATCTTCACAATAAGCAACGCAGTGTTGTTCCAGTAGATGTGGAATACGTCGGCAAAAAATTACTGCAACCAATTTTTCTTGCCTAGCATAACCGATGCACCATCAGAAGTAAACATAACCATTTGTGAATGTTTAATGAATTCCCTTGATAAAACTCTGTTATTGCTGATTCCACCGATGTACCGCCTCATGCCGACAGAGATAAAATTCCAACAAACACTGTCTTGTAAACATTGCCGGGATATGGCCGAAACTTTGCGTGTAAGTTCATCATCTTTTTCAGCGATCTATCAGTGCTCTCATCTACTGTTAATGTGTGGAACTGTGCATTGAAAAGTTCGCTAATTATAGCATCATTCACTTCAGAATCAATAGAATGAACAAACTCAAAAGTGTAATTCTTACTGCGCCAGCTATCAGGGACTGGCTGTGTATGTATTGAACCGGATTCATAGATGTGTTCCAGTTGATAGCCAAGAGGACGTTGTCAATCAAAATTTTAACCAGGTCTTCTTAAGCACTTTTACGTTGTGCTGCTTCTTGTCTCACGCCTCAATCAGCATTCGCAATACACCTCCTGACTGTACAGATCGAAGCCTCTGTCCAGCATCTGTGTTTATTTTTGCTGGATATGTCGTTTAAGATAATCCAGCTTCCAAGCTTGACATATTTTCCATGTGGAGAAATCCCCACCGGCATTAGCCTTGAGGCACATCTCACAGACATCATCATCATCTTCACGATATTTAAAAACTATCACCCAGCTTGACAGTCCGCTCCAACGACCAAGCTGGCAGTGCTGCTTGCACAAATTCATTGAGCCATTCCATTTTAAAATTTGATCTACATTCTTTCTTAGCAAAGCAGTTCGCTTAACTGACGTTTAGACATAACGATTAAAACATTATTAAAAATAAATAACTACTACCTTTATAATAAACTATAGAAATGAGATTTATTTACATTATTTTTTTTTGTTGTTGTTCCTCAGTAGGAAGTCGACCATGACCACTTAATCATCAGATTTGTGGGTTCGCAGATGGCTGATTAGGCCGATTCTGGCGCATAATTTTCTTGTGCAGTAGGTGCAGGGGAATGATGGGGCATCTCCAGGAGGAGAGTCAGACTGGGTCTTCCTGGCATGTCTTTTGCGCTCTGCAGCCGCTGTTTTGCTAACTTCATCTTGCATGGAGCTCCTGTGTAAAGTGGAATACCATGATGTCCGATCCTTACCTTTTTTCTCCCACGTGTCTGGGTTTATGTTGAACGCTTTCAGTGAGGCTTTTAGGTTGCCTTTAAAATGTTTCGTCTGCCCACCAGCAGACCGCCTTCTTTGTTTGAGCTCACCATAGAAAATTCTTTAGAGCCGACGTCGACTGACATTCTCAAAACATGTCCCAGCTTCCTGGGACTGCATGATGCGGGGGAGACCTGCCTGTGCAAGCACCTCCGTGTCTGGGACCCTGTCCTGCCATTAAATGTTGAGGATTTTTCTGAGTCTTGTTGCATTTCCTTGATACACATTCACTGTGCAGTATGCGCCATCAAATTTACATGAATGGCGACGGTGGTTCAGAACGAGGCTAGCTTGATCAGGTATGCATTGGTAATTATGTAAATCAATAGTAAAAAGTAGAAGACAAAAATATAAATCTGAATCAAATTAAAAACATCGATGAATTTGTTATAAAAACTGTATAGTTCTGGCTGCAGAGTGCAGCATATCTGTTTGAATTAATTTTTATAAAAATTTGCTACGCTGATACAACAATCAATTAATGATGTAGACAGGTGACGCTGTGGCATATTGTTACACATCTTACTGACTAATCCTTTAAGATCAGACCGGTTTACTCTCCAACTCTTAAAATCGTACAATATCATCACAAAATTGTTCAATACATTATCTTAATAGTAAAAAAATAAACATACAATATATATAATGTATACACCTCAAAATCATACATTGTAAGCCGAAATCGTAAGAGTAAACAGGTCTGTAAGATAGATGAACTTCATTCAAGAGCCTGGAAGTGATTGACTTTTAATCATAACTTTAAAAGCTACTGGAGAATTGTTCGTGTTAAAGACTCAAGTCATGATGTGACTTTGTGAAACTGAACATTTCCTGTCTGAATATTATACCTGCTGTATGTGCAGCTCCACACCTTGCTGTGTGCATGATTGAATTTTCTGACCCACAGTTTGGACCACACCTTCAACATCAATAATTGATTCAGCAGTCACTCTGTGGAAAATAGAAAAGTTAGTTCATTAATTGCAATAACACAGCAAACAAACATTTTTTTTTAGACTAACAGGCAACTAATAAAACATAGTGACACTAAAACAGCATACATAATTATGATATGCCTTTATAAAGAATTCCTATACAGCTTTACTAAATATAAGATCCATTTAACAAGTGCTGTTGTTAACCACATGAGGCGTGCTCTCATAAATCATTACAGATATGCTGCACTATTTAAATGAACTAGAAAGTGACAAACATTTTTTAAAGTTAGCAACTACTGCTTCTATAATCCAATGGAGTCATACAATGCAACTACTGCTTCTATAATCCAATGGAGTCATACAATGCAACTACTGCTTCTATAATCCAATGGAGACATACAATGCAACTACTGCTTCTATAATCCAATGGAGTCATACAATGCAACTACTGCTTCTATAATCCAATGGAGTCATACAATGCAACTACTGCTTCTATAATCCAATGGAGTCATACAATGCAACTACTGCTTCTATAATCCAATGGAGTCATACAATGCAACTACTGCTTCTATAATCCAATGGAGTCATACAATGCAACTACTGCTTCTATAATCCAATGGAGTCATACAATGCAACTACTGCTTCTATAATCCAATGGAGTCATACAATGCAACTACTGCTTCTATAATCCAATGGAGTCATACAATGCAACTACTGCTTCTATAATCCAATGGAGTCATACAATGCAACTACTGCTTCTATAATCCAATGGAGTCATACAATGCAACTACTGCTTCTATAATCCAATGGAGTCATACAATGCAACTACTGCTTCTATAATCCAATGGAGTCATACAATGCAACTACTGCTTCTATAATCCAATGGAGTCATACAATGCAACTACTGCTTCTATAATCCAATGGAGTCATACAATGCAACTACTGCTTCTATAATCCAATGGAGTCATACAATGCAACTACTGCTTCTATAATCCAATGGAGTCATACAATGCAACTACTGCTTCTATAATCCAATGGAGTCATACAATGCAACTACTGCTTCTATAATCCAATGGAGACATACAATGCAACTACTGCTTTTATAATCCAATGGAGTCATACAATGCAACTACTGCTTCTATAATCCAATGGAGACATACAATGCAACTACTGCTTTTATAATCCAATGGAGTCATACAATGCAACTACTGCTTCTATAATCCAATGGAGACATACAATGCAACTACTGCTTCTATAATCCAATGGAGTCATACAATTTTTTTTACAAAATTTCATTAAACCCCAAAAGGGACATACAAAACATTTATAAACCTAATATGAACTTGGTGCATAATTTATCTCATATACTAAAATACATGCACAATCGGGTGAATTTAAGTGAAGCAAAGACAATCTACTTTTTAAGTTCATCAAGCAAGTTTCAAATATTTTAATTTACTTTATTAACTTGTTCCTCAATGCTTATTATTGTTGCAGCAAACAAAAACTTTCAAATAAAATGTATTTATTTTACAATTATATTCTTCGTTAAAAAAAAAAGGGTAGTAATTTCGGAAATAGTCCCTAAATATGGGGTTACATGACTTTGAGCACTTGACTATGACAGGGGTGCAAAGCCTTTCGGTCGCAACCTAATTTGGGGTTCCAATGTTTTGAAAAAAAGTTGTTCAGCTTAGTTGTATTTTCTAACTGCATACTTTAGTCATGTTTAATTAATTTTGCTAACACTGATTACCCAGAGATGAACTTGATCATTTGTTTACTAATGGTCTCACTCTGTATTGCCATCACTTGAACTGTCCATTTCTGCTGCCTTATTACAAAGAAACACTGTTTGCCTTTGTAGAGAAAAGATATTGGTTTTTTATTTTTTTTAAATATATTAATACTATTAAATTTACTTAATTTTTAAGAGAATCTAAAATTATGTCTGGCAAAGCAATAAGAATATATAACTTTTCTTACTAAAGCTGAGATGTAGTTTTCAGAGATAAGATCTTATTTCTAAGGAATCGTACAATTTTCTGTGATCTTAAATTTAATGTAAAAAAAAAAAAAAAAACTGTCTGGAAAAATTAGATTTGGTTCTTCTGTTCGTGCTTTTTTTTTTCAATAATGAATATAAAGTATGATAACAAAGATACCTTTGCTGCGACAAGTGTGCAATCTGCCCCTAACCCAAACAGTCTGTCCAGAAAGGCTCGGCTGCAGTTCAGAGACTTTGTATAAGCGACGCTGTAGTCTCTCCTGCGACTGATTGAGAGGTAAAACACCATAGCGACCTTTGGAAGTGTCCTCTTTATCTATGTCCCCTGCCTATGAATTTATTCAAGTATTGATTAATTTAGACACAATAGTTGTTTTTCTTTGTATGTTGAATAATAAAACCTTTAAAGCCAAAACTAAGTCAAGGAGAAAGCAAATGAAGTCATTTCTATTATGAAATTAAACTATTCTACTAAAAATAAATATAAATCCTTATTGACAGATTACCTTACATTATACGGTACTATGAAATTCATATAATTTAGGTTTATAGTTTAGAAAAATAAAATAAATGGTAAAAATAAATACCTCTTGGTTATCCGGCTTTTTGTGCTGGGCCTTTTTGGCTGCTTTTTCTGCTTCTTTTTGTTGTTTCTTGAGAGCCTTTTTAGAAATGGACTGGCCATCTTGCCTGTAAAGATTTTACTTAAATTTTATTAACATTGATTCACTATTTCCCCATAACTATGGTTTTCAGGCTCTGAGACGAAGCCTGAAAAAATAACTTGGACTGTCAGTCACTATTATGTCTATGCACAGCTGATAGATAAATATTTCTCTGCCACCCCCTTCCCCACCCGCACCCCACCATCAAAAATTAAATTAATGATAAAATTAGATATTAATGAAGTTTTTAAATTTAAGTTAGGCTGCATTAAAAAGGCCTACTGATTATTGTTTAGCTACTTTTTTTTTTTAAATAGCCCTGAACTGAATGTACTGACTTACTCTATACCTTAGACTTTCACTTTACTTAAGTCTTAGCTGCTAGACTTTAATCTATAAGTTATTGTTCTGTCCAATTTTGAATTAGAAAAGCTGGTCAGGCTAAATACTAAATTACATTCAGACGGTCGAACGTCGAAGTGACACCAAGTCAAGTGACTAGCCAGCTAGGTTTTTACTTTTGTCTTTCTTGAGACAAATTTAATTGTATATTTGCCATTTTCATTAATTTTTAACATTGGATCTGGACAAGGTCTATTACTATTATTAATTAACTACTTTGGAGTACAAGTCAAGATCTACAAACTGCATATAGTATAGTCGACGTCTACTAAAAGATTATATGTCTACACTACAGATTACTATGGACGACTACTACTACTATAGTGGTCTAAACTGTCTACAGACTACATTAACTAATAGCCTAAAAACAATTTAAATTAATTGAATTCAATAATTAATATAAAATTCCCCCAAAAACAAGACAATATAATAAATATTATATATGCCAATAAAATGCCAATATTATTATTGATTTTGATTATTGACATTGAAATTGAATATTGAATTTTGTCTTGTGATTACAGACTACTCCACTACAGCTGAGATGCAGCCACACGACCACCACACTAACTATATTTACATTAATCATTAATTACAAAATAATAAATACATCTCAGTCATTTTTTAAAAAATTATAATTTTATTGTCATATTGTCAACAATGATAAACCGTAAACCAAACCATGATTGATTCACATTCAAAATTGACTGGCATTCAATTCATTTTGTAATTTACAAGGCTCGGTATTATTTTCATCTCGACACCTTTCTTTAGCAGAGTGGAAATGAATCTTATATAATTTTAAATAAACATTATTTATTCTTACCCTACAGCTTCTTCTCCACTCATTGTAAACAGACTATCTCCTATTTCTATCCAGAAACAAGCTGCTAGAGTTGCTGTTTTTCAATCGTATTTATGTTCCACGCCGGTAGAAAGAAAAAGTATCGATACCATAAGAATTTGATAAATATAGAAATTCCTATGCTTACCGTTTATGTTGCTCCCCACTTCTTGGCGTTTATTCAAACTTAGTTCGACAAAAAAATGTGTATCTATAAAAGATAACAAAAGCATTATTTATAAATCATAGGTTTATATGCCACATTAATTTGTGTCTATCAATTACCGGTAATTATTGTAAAGCGAAAACTTTTAATCTAAAAAAAATACTTTTAAAAACATTTAGAAAGGACATAACCATTATTTGTAAATTTCAACAATATTCCATTAAATATGTTTGTTTTATTCAACTGAATTGTAGTGCAGGGTTTACTTACTTGTGGTCAACGGACACTTTGCGGGAGCTAAATATGTACCAGTGGTGTCAGTGAGCTGCATTTCCTTTTGTAAATTTTATTATATGCCATAAGAAGACCTATTTTTTTTTAAATGTCCTTTAATAAAGGGTCAGTGACTTTCATCGGACTAGCTAAGGTTTCTATGGAACAAACAAGTTAAGAACCCTTGTTGTATGGTCATAATATTATTTTACAAACAAGTTAAGAACCCCTGTTGTATGATCATAATATTATTTTACAAACAAGTTAAGAACCCCTGTTGTATGATCATAATATTATTTTACAAACAAGTTAATAAACCCTGTTGTATGATCATAATATTATTTTACAAACAAGTTAAGAACCCCTGTTGTATGATCATAATATTATTTTAAAATGTTTGTTATTGGTTTGAATGGTATTTCTTCCTTGCTTTTGCATGAAGTTTGCACCTTAACTCGTTTTTAAATTTAAAGGATTGTAGACAATTTTTTACCCCTCCCACCCCCCTTATCAACAACTGTCAAACTTTCAAGAACCCCCATAATTAATTATGTCAAAGATTTTGACCCCCTTTTGCCCCCCCCCCCCACACCAAAGACAATGAAGAATATGAATTAATACGGATCTTTTTTACTGCTTAAGATACAAAAATTGGACGGAAAAC
This sequence comes from Lymnaea stagnalis, assembly GCA_964033795.1. Lineage (NCBI taxonomy): Eukaryota > Metazoa > Mollusca > Gastropoda > Lymnaeidae > Lymnaea > Lymnaea stagnalis. Next base: position 352,784 of record CAXITT010000494.1, read on the forward strand.
AAATTGGTGGGAAAACACATTTATATTAACTTCTTAACAACTAACAAAACTGTTAAAAATTAAAAACTAGAATCTATGACATAGGGTCAATTTTATATCGCAGAATTTCTTCTTCTTCTATATCTTAAGGGCCCACGATCAATTTATTGATCATTTTGGCTCCTATGCATGTAGATGGGATTTGCAATGTTTCTGTTACTGGTGGTGATGAGGAAATTATGCACTAGGGGTTTGAAGGCTTGAGGCAATAGACACAAATGTGTCTAGTGTTGTCGCCTCAACTGTTCCTTTTGAAAGATGGTTCCAGTCCCTGATTGTCTTGGGCAGGAATGAGCAGCTCCTATACTGGCTTCTTGCTGGTATGAGCCTGAATTGCCTGTCATGGCCTCGTCGCTGTCTATGGGGGAGAGGGACGAGTTTCTGTTTAATACTGGAACAGTGGACCAGCCCATTATTTATCTTGTACATCATGGAGAGCCTGGATTGTCGTCGTCGTTTCTCCAATGGTGACCAGCCTAGTGTTTCTAGCATGCTGCCAACACTTGAGGTATTCCTGTAGCGGTTTAGGACAAAGCGTGCTGCTCGTCGCTGGACCGCCTCCAACCTGTCAATGCTCTTCTGGGTAAATGGGTCCCAGACTGAAGATGCATAATCTGAAATCGGACGGATAAAGGCTTTATATGCTCTTTCTTTCACACAGGAGTTGCCAATCTTTAGATTTCGCCTTAAGAACCCTAGGGTCTTGTTTGCTTGGTTACATACATTGTTAATATGTTCAATTTAATAAAGAATTGATAATTTCTAAATATTATAGTTAGTAGATTTTTGCTTTTTTTTTCGCATCTTTACCCCTAATCCAATAAATACTTTAAGTTTTCAGTTACATACGTATAGCACTGATTTTTATCACAATTTCCTTGTTCATTTTATTTGGAACCCGGTTGAGCTCATCCTTGACTAGTCAAATGAGTCAGGGTTTAAAACGTTTTCTCTCTCTTTCTGTTGACTCCTCACCGGCCTCACGACTGTCAACAATTGGCAAACTTTTCTCACCTTTCCCACTTTCTCCAACTATTTTTTGACGTAATTATGCACATAATAAATAAGATGGGTATTAAAATGATTACAGAGAGCACCAATATTTCATAGACAAGACTCTTAAATTCAATTCAGTTAATTCCTAAAAGTACTTTAAAATATATACATATATATTTCTGTACTATCCTTTTATATGCAGCAAAGTATTACTGTTAAAATAAACCAGTATATCATTTTATGTATGGTATCGATACCAAAATATTTTTTTTTCTCACGCAACACCTACCAATAAACGTGTACAACTTTTACTTTAGCGAGCTCTTTTGTTTTTCTCTCCTCACACCCACCATTTCTCTCTATTTTCTTTTCACTTTTAAATGCAATTCTCCTAAATTGTAGCAATGCCTGTACATAGATTAATTGTTAAACATATGAAAACAATTTAATTATTCAACATTTAATATATTACATGTCAGGATGACCAGAAACTATTTTTAAATCTACTTTAGCTTTGGTTTATCCACTGAGACCAATGTACTGCAATGGCTATTTTTAAGAAACTTCTGTTAACTTTCCAAAAAAGGATTATCATTCTATCGTTTCTCCGAAATAAGTTCTACCTTTTTTTTTCCCCCGCTGACAAACATGTTCGGGTCAGATTTATGACGAAATCTGTTTAAATAAATGACGACTCAAGAAAGATTAAATACAAATAAACCACTGAAGGAAAATAATATAGATATGCATTAAATAGGTTCCACCATTTTGTGGCTTATTATTAAGATTGAGAACTACTCTAATCCGTCCAATGATATTACAGACGTTTGCGTCATGCAGCTTAAACTGAATATATTTCTTAGAATTAAAAATAACATTAAGGGGCCGTCTATTAATTATTACAACAATATAGAAAAAGTGAGGTGGTGGAAAAAGTTTGACCATTGGTGACAAGGGGGAGTCAAAAGAACTTGAAGTCAACAATTCTTTGATATAATTATATATATTTAAATCATTAATAGACCTCCATACTTCATTGCAAACAATTTGTTAATTTCAATGGCAATAAAATTCTTATAATTTCAAATATTCAGAATAGCACCAATGATGTTATATTGGACCTAAAAAAAAAAAAAATTAATAATAATAAATTTGAATGGTTTCCACAAGACTGATCGAGGTGGTAGCAATTATTGCACAAAGATAAAATCGTGAAATTTCAAGCACTGAATAGTTAGACACCAGAATGGTGTCAGCCTGTTCTATAATTAGTATCAATATGGCAATGATACATTTATGATTTGCTCTGCGCAATAGCAAAAAATGAACATTTTTCTTATCAACGCAGAGAGTAAAAGTAAAAAAAAATGCACAATAAATTTACTAACAATAATGCTTAGACATTAATTCTTTTAATAAATTTTGCAAAAAAAAAAAAAAAAAAATTATTTTTNTTTTAAAAATGTGATAATTTTTTTTGTTCCCCATCCTAAAAAGAATTTAAAAAGATCCATATTTATTTTCTTATTGTTCTTTTCTTGAGTGGGGTGGGGATAAACAATTATTGACCTAATCAATTATGGGGGGGGGGGGGTCCTTGGACGTTGGACAGTTGTTTGAGAAGGGGAGGGAGGTAGGTAAAAAATGGCCTAAAATGTTTGACATAATGAAGAGCTGAGCTCAATGTTAAATATAGCAATCTTTTCATTAAAGAAAACTCACTTTTTTTTCACAATATCTGTTAATAATTTAATATATGATGGTAACTGTTAAAGCAATTGTTAAATGTATGGGTAGGGATTATGAGGTTTGAGTAACATTATGGGCTGTGAGTTTAATGAAGACCTCTCTTACTTTTTTTAAAAAATCATGACGACCAATCATATCATCTTTATCAATAGGGCATTTCTTCCATAATCTAAGTAGAAGATTGTTAGGAAATGTGTTATTTAAGATGAGCACAATTTTCAGTGCTGTTTTTAACTTTTTTTCATTCTTCTTTTATATTGTGACCTTTTAAATTGTGACCTTTTATATTGTGACCTTTTATATTGTGATCTTTTATATTGTGACCTTTTAAATTGTTGTCACCTGAACGGGTCCATTCTTACTCCTCACCCTCTGACCCTCTGACCTTTTCACCACGATGTCCCTCCTTGAGAGTAAATGACCAAGAGTGCACATTTCATCACTATCAATAGTGGTAATTTCCCTTTAGTCAGAGCTCTCTTCCTGCTAACCCATTGATAACACACGTAGGCTAAGGGAGGGGAAGCAACCACAAATAAGAAAAATGACTTGGAACCATTACACGGTTGTCGGTCACTGACAATCGATGCTGACAACGTTGCTGACGAAACTTTCCGGAATTTATAACTTTTATGATTTGAACTTGATACATGTGCAATATAATTTTTTACAGATAACCCGATATTGCCTTTGGGAAAACAACCGACAACAAAATTTCAACAAAGTTATGAGAACTATTGTTCATAACGTAGGCCTAATGTAGATTCGTTCTAGTTATGAGAACTATTGTTCATAACGTAGGCATAATGTAGATTCGTTCTAGTTAAGAGAACTATTGTTCATAACGTAGGCCTAATGTAGATTCGTTCTAGTTATGAGAACTATTGTTCATAACGTAGGCCTAATGTAGATTCGTTCTAGCTAAGAGAACTATTGTTCATAACGTAGGCCTAATGTAGATTCGTTCTAGTTATGAGAACTATTGTTCATAACGTAGGCATAATGTAGATTCCTTCTAGTTATGAGAACTATTGTTCATAACGTAGGCCTAATGTAGATTCGTTCTAGTTATGAGAACTATTGTAGAATGTAGGCCTAATGTAGATTCGTTCTAGTTATGAGAACTATTGTTCATAACGTAGGCATAATGTAGATTCCTTCTAGTTATGAGAACTATTGTAGAATGTAGGCCTAATGTAGATTTGTTCTAGTTATAAGAACTATTGTAGAATGTAGGCTTTATGTAGATTCGTTCTAGTTATGAGAACTATTGTAGAATGTAGGCCTAATGTAGATTCGTTCTAGTTATGAGAACTATTGTAGAATGTAGGCTTAATGTAGATTCGTTCTAGTTATGAGAACTATTGTAGAATGTAGGCCTAATGTAGATTCGTTCTAGTTATGAGAACTATTTTAGAATGTAGGCTTTATGTAGATTCGTTCTAGTTATGAGAACTATTGTAGAATGTAGGCTTTATGTAGATTCGTTCTAGTTATGAGAACTATTGTAGAATGTAGGCTTTATGTAGATTCGTTCTAGTTATGAGAACTATTGTAGAATGTAGGCTTTATGTAGATTCGTTCTAGTTATGAGAACTATTGTAGAATGTAGGCTTTATGTAGATTCGTTCTAGTTATGAGAACTATTGTAGAATGTAGGCTT
>CAXITT010000494.1:357258-387466 GCA_964033795.1 Lymnaea stagnalis
GGGGGAGGAGGGGGGGGGGGGGGGGGGGGGGGTCGTCCTCGCCAGAAAGTACGTACATGTATTTTTTAAAAGTTCTTCAATAATCTTCCTGAAATTCTGACAGTCCAAAAATAGCAAATTTAAATCTCGAATACTGTACAAAAATTTAAAAAATCTCGCAAAACTATGTAGTAATTATCTGTATAACTTTGTCATGTGATTTCACAAATGAACTTGCCAGATATAGCCTAAACATTACTCAGTAGTAGCATCATTACATTAATACTTCGCCCACCATATTTGCAAAGTGCGGATGACGTATCTACACCCCCCCCCCCCGGGGCTATGCTAGTGGTTCCTACAATTTTTCGAGTACTGATTCCAATGCCAAATTTAGGTTTTTACCAAGCGCCGTTAGTTAAATCCTAACAAGTACAATTCTTAATAGCGAATAAATAAACATTAATAAAATGAAGTGTTGAGTGAAAATCTATGAACTGGAAACAGTAATTCCCCATGTGTTTGCACCAAGACCGCTAGATTGTATTCAAAGTGGGAAATAAAATTATGAGAAGTGTAATATTTCGCGGCGCCCTTGCGAGGAAGCCACAGCGACCAAGGACAGGACCATGCCGATGAAATGCGGCACCTGGGGCGCAGCCAGAGAATGGTTCCACTAAATATATAGAAAAAAGCCCCCCCCCCCCCCCGGGCGGATCAGTAAAAAAGACGCTTCTTGGCGCCCTTAGTCTTTCTTATGTAGATGGCATTTTATATTTTAATTCGCTATTAAGATCCTATCTAACAACGGTTTTGGTGCCCATGATGTTGGCACCCGGTGTGTCTGCCCTCTGTGCCCCATTCTCATGGCTCTGCCCCTGGGCAACGTGGTCTGAAGGGCGATACGACTTATATCATGGGAACCACTGGGCTGGCAAACAGTTTTGATGTCACAACTAACTAACAATTATATGCTTTTGTTGGGGGGGGGAGGGATCTTCTTGTACATACGCACGGGGGGGGGTGGTGTACAAAAAGTATGCATGCAACAAGGAGGGAGAGGGGTAGAAAATTTGACTATTTGTGTGCGTCTTAAATGGATGGCCCCTTATGGAAAATAAGGCAAACATAAATTTAAACGAGGGGCCATCCATAAACGACACATAGCGGGAGATATGGGGGAAGGGGCAAATTTGTGACGATGTATCAAGAGGGTGTCCAAAATTTTTGAGAAATTTGTGATGATTGGGGAGGAATGGGGTGTCAGAAATTGACCTAAATACCGTGACGTCGTTTATGAATGGCGCCCTGTCTGGATGTTATAATATCTCCATGTTATTGTGTGGACTCTTTACAAATAATATTTGCACGCGTACACCATTTAACAACTGCAACAAAATAAGGACATCATTCAAATAAATTATAAATAGTCGAAGTTTATTACCAGTACTTATTATTAGTTATTATTAGTTATTATTCTTATTTTGAAAATTTCTTGTAATCTAACTTTCAAAGTTTTTGCTGTTAAAAAAATGTATCATCAAAACATTTTAAACATGAGATTAAACCGAAAAAAACTGAAAGTGAAATAAAAAAAATAAAAAATGTATTACAAAATTATTTATGGATGAATTCTTGAGCTCATACATACTGACTCTCTCATAAATAAATTTGATACAATATATTTATGCATACGATCGGTAGAAAAACCTGGTACTGTCGATAAAGAAATAGCAGACGATAAGTGTATTGTAAATAAGAAAAACAGTTTCATAGCGCCTGTTTACGAACTGGATTTAGAGAGAGGATAATTTAGTCCTGGATAAATGTAAGTGATTTTTCAGTTTATAAAAATGTTGATACATATAACTCCAATTCTTGGGCGCCTTCAGTATATAGATACCCCCCCCCCTCCTTTCCAACCCAGCCCTTTAAAAAAAATATTATTAAAAAACTACTAATATTACTAGTACTAGGCCTATTATTATATTATTACCTGTGAAGTAAGTAAGTAAGAAAAAATATACACTAGACCAAATCAACAAAACTAAAATTGAAATAATACTTACAATTACAAGGAATTCGGATGAATCTGTTCACTGTTCTGTTAAAAAATTTCAATGCGAATAATTATTATAATTATGGACAGTGTTGCCAAATACAAATATTAAATGTGGTAAAAAATTCTAAAGCTTCACTTAACAATTTTTACGGATAAACACAATTTTTTTTTATTGACACATTGTTAAAAATAAACTTATAAAAAAGCTATTAAAATTTAAAAAAAAAAAAAAAAACTTTCCATACAAAACAACCTTTATGTGGTAAAAAATTCTAAAGCTTCACTTAACAATTTTTACGGATAAACACAATTTTTTTTTATTGACAAATTGTTAAAAATAAACTTATAAAAAAGCTATTAAAATTTAAAAAAAAAAAAAAAAACTTTCCATACAAAACGACCTTTAATGGCATCGACTACTATATTCATGGTATCGACTACTATGTTCATGGCCTAAGACTTGCGCCTGTTTATTATTGGATATAAAGTAATCAGTCATCATCATTTACTGTCTCCCGATTATGATCACGAATCAAATACGTTTAAAGAAGAAATCACAAATTATATGAAGATGTCCCGTTTTGTTTCACTTCCAAATAAAATATTTGTGACATCATCAAGTACTTGAGGATTTTTATGGCAAATCATTTTAACTTTTCGCGGACTGTCTGTAAATTTAGGGAAGTTGGGCAACCCTGATTATGGGAATAAACTAGCTACTGTAACTAGTTTATAAGTTTATGACAGCACCTTCTTAGTGACAATTTAACCATGTCGTGACTGACACTGACGTTCTGACCGTTAGTGCCAATTGAACCATGTCGTGACTGACACTGACGTTCTGACTTTCCTCCCCTTTTTGGTTTTCTTTTTTTTTTAAAATAATATTATGAGTTGACACCACATGATCCACGTCACTGTCATTTCATCTTGGGTGATCTCACAACTTATCACTTAGACATAGCCATACCTAGTTCACATAGCCATACCTAGTTGACATAGCCATACCTAATTCATATAGCCATACGCAGTTCACATAGCCATACGTAGTTGACATAGCTATACGTAGTTGACATAGCCATACGTAGTTGACATACCCATACCTAGTTGACATAGCCATACATAGTTGACATAGCCATACCTAGTTGACATAGCCATACGTAGTTCACATAGCCATACGCAGTTCACATAGCCATACGTACTTCACATAGCCATACGTAGTTGACATAGCCATACGTAGTTCACATAGCCATACCTAGTTGACATAGCCATACGTAGTTCACATAGCCATATGTAGTTCACATAGCCATACCTAGTTCACATAGCCATACGTAGTTGACATAGCCATACGTAGTTCACATAGCCATACGTAGTTGACATAGCTATACATAGTTCACATAGCCATACGTAGTTGACATAGCCATACCTAGTTGACATAGCCATACGTAGTTCACATAGCCATAAGTACTTCACATAGCCATACGTAGTTGACATAGCCATACGTAGTTCACATAGCCATACGTAGTTCACATAGCCATACGTAGTTCACATATCCATATGTAGTTCACATAGCCATACGTAGTTGACATAGCCATACGTAGTTGACATAGCCATACGTAGTTCACATAGCCATACGCAGTTCACATAGCCATACGCAGTTGACATAGCCATACATAGTTGACATAGCCATACGTAGTTGACATAGCCATACGTAGTTCACATAGCCATACATAGTTGACATAGCCATACGTAGTTGACATAGCCATACGTAGTTGACATAGCCATACGCAGACACATATGATTTAATGGGTTTTTTTTGTTGTTTTTTTTACAAATTTAATATTTCAAATTGTGCCCTTACCAGGAAATTTGTTAAGATTTAAAAAAATTGTCAGAAATTTTAAATAATCATCACAAGTGACGTCATTATAATAAAATAAAATATTAAAAGTAAAAGTTATTTTATTGATAAATTATTGACAACAAAAAGAATGTTGAAAATTAAAATTTAACATTTATTTAGGTTAAATGGGACAAGGGGCTGTCCATTGATTATGATTAATTACGTCAAGCAAGGGGAGATTGGGGATGGGGGGGGGGCAGAGGGTTGGACAATGTTTGACAATTGTTGACAAAGAAAGAGGGGGGGGTGTAAAATAAATTTAAGTCAACGATTCTATTTTCTTCAATACATATTGCATATAGTATACTAATATATATATATATATATATATANCGTGTGGCATGACTCTACAGCCGCTCTTCTGTTGGTGGCGTCGTGTGGCATGACTCTACAGCCGCTCTTCTGTTGGTGGCGTCGTGTGGCATGACTCTACAGCCGCTCTTCTGTTGGTGGCGTCGTGTGGCATGACTCTACAGCCGCTCTTCTGTTGGTGGCGTCGTGTGGCATGACTCTACAGCCGCTCTTCTGTTGGTGGCGTCGTGTGGCATGACTCTACAGCCGCTCTTCTGTTGGTGGCGTCGTGTGGCATGACTCTACAGCCGCTCTTCTGTTGGTGGCGTCGTGTGGCATGACTCTACAGCCGCTCTTCTGTTGGTGGCGTCGTGTGGCATGACTCTACAGCCGCTCTTCTGTTGGTGGCGTCGTGTGGCATGACTCTACAGCCGCTCTTCTGTTGGTGGCGTCGTGTGGCATGACTCTACAGCCGCTCTTCTGTTGGTGGCGTCGTGTGGCATGACTCTACAGCCGCTCTTCTGTTGGTGGCGTCGTGTGGCATGACTCTACAGCCGCTCTTCTGTTGGTGGCGTCGTGTGGCATGACTCTACAGCCGCTCTTCTGTTGGTGGCGTCGTGTGGCATGACTCTACAGCCGCTCTTCTGTTGGTGGCGTCGTGTGGCATGACTCTACAGCCGCTCTTCTGTTGGTGGCGTCGTGTGGCATGACTCTACAGCCGCTCTTCTGTTGGTGGCGTCGTGTGGTAGGGGGCCTTCGTGTTATACAGAGGAACGCCGTGATGTTTCCTTGACCGCTTCTTCCCATGTGTCCGTGTCTAGATCACTCTATCGAACGCTTTCTGTGAGGCTTTATGTGTGTCTTTAACTCTGAAGCGTTTCTTCTGACCACCAGCAAACACACATACACATCTATATATAAATATAAATTTATATGTGTGTGTGTGTGTAAAAAAAACTAAAATCATAAATAGCCTAGATAATTTTGTACAAAATATTTAAAAAAATTTTTTTTTAATGACTAATAAAATTCTTATAAATTCAAATGGTTAGATTAGCAATGATAATACGCTGTTGGTGGAAAGAAGGATGTGGCCAACTCGAGTGGTTGCCAAAAGACAGATAGAGATGACAATTATCGCACAAGGAGAATGCTGATGCTGATAGCATAATATGTATGTGCCATCCTTCTGTCTTCGTGGAAAGGCAGTCTCGGCTACACTTGACTCCTGGTTAAATTTGGCTTTCCCTAATGCTCCTTTTTTGTTACATTTAAGTGATAATTATGTTATAATGAAGCAGGGGTCCGTAACCATCTGACTGAAAAAAGGTGTCCATGGATTACAAAGGGGTAAACACATTACGAATCCCTGTCTAAAATTTTATTTTTAAAAGAACAAAAAAAGAACGTGAGTCCATAGTGAGAGTTCTGGACCGGATAACTTGACAACTGGGATGATGAGAGCTGATAGAGATACAATAGTCAACATGCTACTACCTCTAGTTGAAAAGATATGAGAAGAAGAGAGAGTTCCAAAAGATTCGAAAGTAGGATACCTCGTCAAATGCAATCTCAGCAATTGTGCAAGTTACAGATTACTTACACTGCTGTCTGTACCTGGAAAGGCATTGAACAGAATTATTTTGAATAGAATGAATGAATAGGTCGACACGCACCTACGAGATCAACAGGCTGGCTGCTGCCATGTGCAAAACAGATCATTCAGAGACCAAATTGCAACACTACGCATTAATATAGAACAGTCCATCGGGTAGACGTCCTACGCCCCAGGCGGGTAGACGTCCTACGCCCCAGGCGGGTAGACGTCCTACGCACGTCCTACGCTCCAGGCGGGTAGACGTCCTACGCCCCAGGCGGGTAGACGTCCTACGCCCCAGGCGGGTAGACGTCCTACGCCCCAGGCGGGTAGACGTCCTACGCCCCAGGCGGGTACACGTCCTACGCCCCAGGCGGGTACACGTCCTACGCCCCAGGCGGGTAGACGTCCTATGCCCCAGGCGGGTAGACGTCCTACGCCCCAGGCGGGTAGACGTCCTATGCCCCGGGCGGGTAGACGTCCTACGCCCCAGGCGGGTAGACGTCCTATGCCCCAGGAGGGTAGACGTCCTACGCCCCAGGCGGGTAGACGTCCTACGCCCCAGGCGGGTAGACGTCCTACGCCCCAGGCGGGTAGACGTCCTGCGCCCCAGGCGGGTACACGTCCTACGCACGTCCTACGCCCCAGGCGGGTACACGTCCTACGCCCCAGGCGGGTAGACGTCCTATGCCCCAGGCGGGTACACGTCCTACGCCCCAGGCGGGTAGACGTCCTATGCCCCGGGCGGGTAGACGTCCTACGCCCCAGGCGGGTAGACGTCCTATGCCCCAGGAGAATAAGACGATTTTGCCCCAGGCGGGTAGACGTCATCTGCTCCAGCCCCGCTGTCCTTTTACTCCTTAGCCTTAAGATATGTCAGTTGGTGTTTCTTGATTGCTTGGTGTTTCTTGATTGGTTGGTGTTTCTTGATTGCTTGGTGTTTCTTGATTGGTTGGTGTTTCTTGATTGGTTGGTGTTGATTGATTGGTTGGTGTTTCTTGATTGGTTGGTGTTTCTTGATTGGTTGGTGTTTCTTGATTGGTTGGTGTTTCTTCATTTTTTGGTGTTTCTTGATTGGTTGGTGTTTCTTGATTGGTTGTTGTTTCTTGATTGGTTGGTGTTTCTTGATTGGTTGGTTGTGTTCTTAATTTAATGGAATATAATTTTTTTTTGCCATCAATTGATGTTTATTATCTAGTTAGTGTGGTCAAATTATTTTCAACAAGCCAGTCATTCATATGATTATATTATAAGCTTTGACATAATTATACTTATAATCAAGCATCTAATTTAAACCATCATTATCTTTCATAGCCAGCTCAATGAGAAGAAATACCCATTTCTTAGAATTACTAAACTCCTCTCCTGGGATCGCTTGCATGAGTAGGTCTTGATTTGTCACCCTCCTGACTTCTTATCTCGTGCGACAGGTTAGAAAAACCCCGATCGCGTGCAACTCAAGGGTGCACGGGCCGCGCCCGCGAGTTGCAGGTCCGAATAGATTATGTCGCGAGAGAGAGAGAGAGAGAGAGAGAGAGAGAGAGAGAGAGAGAGAGAGAGAGAGAGAGAGCGAAACGGTGGTAGCTTATCTCGAGGGTGGGGTGCGGTAGCGTGTGTGGGCACTTGTTGGTTTGTCGTGTGTGACACGCTGGGAGAGGCAAGGACAACACACGCACACAGGTTGGCTGTGTCCTCTGGGCCCGTTGGTTGACTAGTTATGGCTGAGTGCGCGCGTCTCCTCGTCTACCGTACGTGCAAGAGACAGGGTAGGCTCAAGAGCTGGAAAAAACCCCCACAAAAAACTCTCGACCTGTGACCTGTGAAAAAACGTCGAGATTTTGATGGTCAGCAATAGTAGTTTGTTCATTTGAATATATTCGTCCAGGAGGGTTTAAAAATAAAAGAAGGAAAATAGTTGCAACTCCCCGGTGACAAACCTAAACAGTAATAGATTGTTTATACAATTTATTTTAATTAAAGCAGTGGCTCTCAGTATTCCAGTATTGCTATTTTTATCTCTTGGGGCTCTAAAAACCTGTAGTGGACAGCTTTTTTAAAAANACCCCGCGCGCGTGCAACTCAAGGGTGCGCGGGCCGCGCGCGCGAGTTGCAGGTGCGAATAGATTATGTCGCGAGAGAGAGAGAGAGAGAGAGAGAGAGAGAGAGAGAGAGAGAGAGAGAGAGAGAGAGCGAAACGGTGGTAGCTTATCTCGAGGGTGGGGTCCGGTAGCTTGTTTGGGCACTTGTTGGTTTGTCGTGTGTGACACGCTGGGAGAGGCAAGGACAACACACGCACACAGGTTGGCTGTGTCCTCTGGGCCCGTTGGTTGACTAGTTATGGCTGAGTGCGCGCGTCTCCTCGTCTACCGTACGTGCAAGAGACAGGGTAGGCTCAAGAGCTGGAAAAAACCCCCACAAAAAACTCTCGACCTGTGACCTGTGAAAAAACGTCGAGATTTTGATGGTCAGCAATAGTAGTTTGTTCATTTGAATATATTCGTCCAGGAGGGTTTAAAAATAAAAGAAGGAAAATAGTTGCAACTCCCCGGTGACAAACCTAAACAGTAATAGATTGTTTATACAATTTATTTTAATTAAAGCAGTGGCTCTCAGTATTCCAGTATTGCTATTTTTATCTCTTGGGGCTCTAAAAACCTGTAGTGGACAGCTTTTTTAAAAATAAAATTATCTTTGGCTTTGTAAAATGACAATTCTCTAAATTTAATTTAAAAAATGGGAATTCGCCTCCACCTTGATTAGAGCTACACTCTTCGGTTTGAGAGTTCTACGTGTGTTAACCATTACAGGTGTCAGGGATCCGTGAGCTACATGTCATTTGTCATTTGATTATAAACCATAAATTGAATCAATGAATACTTTCTTCTAAGAAGGGTCAATGAACTAAAACATCTCACGATATCTTGCACTTAAATACGCTAATAATATTGTACTGGACAGCAAGCCTCACACCATCCTCATTTTTCAAAACAAAGCATGATTTATTAAGGTTGTCATTGTTATTGTTTAGATAAGATGGATTATTCTAGTAACGTTGTCAACTAAATAGAATTACTATGAAGATATGAATGACTTTTACAACTGTTGTTAGAATGCTCTATGAAGATATGAGTGACTTTTACAACTGTTGTTAGAATGTTCTATGAAGATATGAATGACTTTTACAACTGTTGTTAGAATGTTCTATGAAGATATGAATGACTTTTACAACTGTTGTTAGAATGTTCTATGAAGATATGAATGACTTTTACAACTGTTGTTAGAATGCTCTATGAAGATATGAGTGACTTTTACAACTGTTGTTAGAATGTTCTATGAAGATATGAATGACTTTTACAACTGTTGTTAGAATGCTCTATGAAGATATGAATGACTTTTACAACTGTTGTTAGAATGTTCTATGAAGATATGAATGACTTTTACAACTGTTGTTAGAATGTTCTATGAAGATATGAATGACTTTTACAACTGTTGTTAGAATGTTCTATGAAGATATGAATGACTTTTACAACTGTTGTTAGAATGTTCTATGAAGATATGAATGACTTTTACAACTGTTGTTAGAATGTTCTATGAAGATATGAATGACTTTTACAACTGTTGTTAGAATGTTCTATGAAGATATGAGTGACTTTTACAACTATTGTTAGAGTGTTCTATGAAGATATGAATGACTTTTACAACTGTTGTTAGAATATTCTATGAAGATATGAATGACTTTTACAACTGTTGTTAGAATGTTCTATGAAGATATGAATGACTTTTACAACTGTTGTTAGAATGTTCTATGAAGATATGAATGACTTTTACAACTGTTGTTAGAATGTTCTATGAAGATATGAGTGACTTTTACAACTATTGTTAGAGTGTTCTATGAAGATATGAATGACTTTTACAACTGTTGTTAGAATGTTCTATGAAGATATGAATGACTTTTACAACTGTTGTTAGAATGCTCTATGAAGATATGAATGACTTTTACAACTGTTGTTAGAATGTTCTATGAAGATATGAATGACTTTTACAACTGTTGTTAGAATGTTCTATGAAGATATGAGTGACTTTTACAACTATTGTTAGAGTGTTCTATGAAGATATGAATGACTTTTACAACTGTTGTTAGAATGTTCTATGAAGATATGAATGACTTGTACAACATGACTATGAGCAGTTCACCTCCCCACTCACACATGTACAATATGACTATGAGAAGTTCACTGCCCCACTCACACATGTACAACATGACCATGAGCAGTTCACCTCCCCACCCACATTTGTACAACATGACCATGAGCAGTTCACCTGCCCACTCAAACATGTACAACATGACCATGAGCAGTTCACCTGCCCACTCAAACATGTACAACATGACCATGAGCAGTTCAGCTGCCCACTCACACATGTGCAGCATTAGTTTGAGCAGTTCACCTGCCCACTCACACATGTACAACATGACTATGAGCAGTTCATCACTCCACTCACACATGTACAGTTCACATTCCCACTCATACATGTAATATGTCAGCAGTTCACATTCCCACTCATATATGTAATAGTTGAGCAGTTCATATTCCCACTCATACATGTAATAGATGAGCAGTTCACATTCCCACTCATACATGTAATATATAAGCAGTTCACATTCCCACACATACATGTAATATATGAGCAGTTCACATTCCCACTCATACATGTAATAGATGAGCAGTTCATATTCCCACTCATACATGTAATATATGAGCAGTTCACATTCCCACTCATACATGTAATATATGAGCAGTTCACATTCCCACTCATACATGTAATATATGAGCAGTTCATATTCCCACTCATACATGTAATATATGAGCAGTTCACATTCCCACTCATACATGTAATATATGAGCAGTTCATATTCCCACTCATACATGTAATATATGAGCAGTTCACCTCCGCACTCACACATGTATTACATTAGCCCCACTTACACATCTACTACATGACTGTGAGCAGTTCACTGCTTCACTCACACATGCACTTTATGAGCAGTTCACCGCTACACTCACAATTTCGCTACACGGACACATTGTACTGCACGTTTCAAGAATGTACAGCACATGATACTTTCGATTCTATTGATTTGTCATCGATCTCTTATAACCGGCCTACTATCTTTGTACGACCACAAGATTTACCTTACAATTACAACTAGCTAATTTATAAAAAAAAGTTAACCACACTTTCTCAAACTTAATGAAATAAAATAGATATATTTATTGCGCACCAAGATTGTGTTTTCTTACTTAGACTTGGAGCTTGGAGATTGGTGTGATCACTTCAAAACACAATTAAAACAATTTGTTAACTATACCAACGCTTGGCTCTTCTATAAGGCTGGCTGGAGTTTCATTATTTTTCCCCGTCTTTAATATTAATTGTGTGTGTGTGTGTGTGCGTGTGTGTGTGTGTGTGTGTTAAAAAACTATTTTTCAAAGATTAGTTTAAATGCACTGAAAAGAAGGCAATATTTTTTTTTTTAATTTATGATGCAAAGAAAGTATCGGTAAGTGCATTAGGTATTAAGGCACTCATTCAAGCCAGAGGATTCCAATTAGTCTAAATGTTGAAGAAACTGAAATATGTTTTATTTTATTTATTTATTTATTTATGTTTTCTTAAGAAATTCTATATTTTTTTTTCTTAAATTTGACCTGGAGTCGTAGAGATGTTTGCTACTTAAAGCCACGTGTAATGCAAGAGTAATCCACGTGTCCAGGGCATCGGAGGAGATGTGGGATGGTGATGACGGGGTTTAGGGAAACCGGTTCTCCAATTTAGAAATCCGGTTTTCGGTTTTTATACTCAGGGTTCGAATCCTCCAGATTGTTGCATGGGGACGGCCTTCATTGTACACCTTTAGCTGTCTAAGAAATGGGGACGGCCTTCATTGTACACCTTTAGCTGTCTAAGAAATGAAGACATCTATTTTTATTAGGGGATGGTGGGAGCTTTGGGGGGGGGAAGTGTCTTGGGTGGGTTACTACCCCTCCCCCCTCTCCCTCTCTCTCTCTCCCCCTCCCTGACCTGACCCCCAGTGCATTCCGAACTGTACCTCACAGTCATGACAGATCGACATGATATATTTGAAAGAGCGGGTGGACAGCGAGGGGAGTGAGTGGACATGAGGAGCTATTGGGGGGGGGAAGTGTCTTGGGTGGGTTCCTCCCCCTCCCCCCTCTCCCTCTCTCCCTCTCCCCCCCCCTGACCTGACCCCCAGTGCATTCCGAACTGTACCTCACAGTCATGACAGATCGACATGATATATTTGAAAGAGCGGGTGGACAGCGAGGGGAGTGAGTGGACATGAGGAGCTGGGCGCCGTTGACACACGCACGTACGCGACCAAGATGCGAGAGTCTCGGCACGGTATTATGTTTTAACATCTTACTTTATATATCCAGTATGCGCCCAGACGTACACAAAAAAAAATGGGGGCGGGGGGGGGCGGGGTTGTAAAAAAAATCGCACTTATCCTGCATAAAAAGTCTACCAGAAAGTGGCTATTGATGGAAAAAAAAAACGGTTACCGGAAATTTGATCGAGAGAAATTTCGTCGACGGTAAATTGATCGACGGTAATTTGATCGACAGGAAATTTGGTAAATTTTTTTTCAGTTCACACGTTAAAATTTTCGTCAAAGTTCTTTTTGAACGCACTATACTATATAGTAAAACAAAATAATGCGTTCAAAAAGACATTTGAAGCCAAATTTAAACGTAAAAACGAAAAGAAAAAAAAGGATTCGACCATATTTCCGTTCGATCAAATTACCGTCGATCAATTTACCGTCGACGAAATTTCTTTCGATCAAATTTCCGGATACGAAAAAACAACCCATGGGACCTATTGCGGACGTATACATAAAGGATACAAGAAACGTGAACTTTACAGTGGAATGTAATCTATAAGCAAAACAAGAGAAGTTGTTGGATAGGGTTTAGTTGAAAGGTAGGAGAGAAATGCCGACAATAACTGAAAGGGGGGGGGGGGAGAGAAATAAAACGGCAGTGATCAGGATGAAGGAGGAAAAGATGGCGAGCGGAGAACACATCAGTCATGGGCGTCCTTTTGTGTGGTCAGTTCTAGTGATAGCCAACTTGTTATCAACTCTTTCGGCTCTCATTTCCATTATGGCCCAACATATCTATCTACAGCAGGGTCATTTCACGTGTGTGCAAAGTAAATTCCTCCACATACGAACATAAAATGATTTTATTCTCTTTGCATTCACCTTCATCGCGTTTTCGCGTTTTGTTGCTTGAGTTTTTCAAACTTTTCATAATTCATGAATTATTTTCAAGTTGAAAAAAAAACTATGAACCAGCTTCTGGCTTCCTTAGATACAAGAGGACCAACATATTTGGGTATAGACTATCTATGCAAGAACCTACATACTTGTTATATAACCAACATACTTGGGTATATACCCAACATATCTACTACTGGGCTAGTACAACACTTCCTTTACTTTTAGTAAAAGTGTTATATATATATATATATATATATATATATATAAGGGATCCCCAGATTACGGCCCGCGGGCCGCGGCCCAGATCCGGCCTGCCAGGGGTCTTTAAGCTGGTCCGCCTGGAAGCGTAACAGAGACCCGTGTATCAGTGACTAATATGTAAGCTTACATTGACCATCTCATTATCCAAAGCAAGCCCATAAGTCACATTGAAATACTAATACGTTTACATTGATTTAAATTGTTTTTCATTTTACAATTTTTAAAATGTTTCATTTGTTCCCATTTTCCCCCCACTACCAATAAGATATGTGCAGTAGACATAGTGATTTATTCATAGATGTTTCTTCCAAGTATTTCAGGCTCCCAACAGTGTCTGAGGGATAGTGAATCTACCCCACTGTTTAAAAAGTTAGGGGACCCTTGGACTCTATGTATCTATAAGATGCTACGAGCATGCAAGGACATGAATTATTTGAAGAGTTCCCTATTCATACTAATTAAAAACGTCAACTCCATTCCGGGTAAGTCATATTTTAGTATCACTTTTTTCATCATTTCCCTAGTTCAATCAAAAGAGTATTTATTTAGTAGATGTAGAAGCATGGCAATTATATAACATGAAATAAAGTAATAAAGCTTGTTTGTTTGGTCGTGTGTCTAATTATACCGACATCAGTAGTCCTATCTATATGCCATGTCCTACCTATATGCCATGTCCTACATATATGCCATGTCCTACCAAATGCCATGTCCTACCTATATGCCATGTCCTACCTATATGCCATGTCCTACCTAAATGACATGTCCTACCTATATGCCATGTCCTACCTATATGCCATGTCCTACCTATATGCCATGTCCTACCTATATGCCATGTCCTACCTATATGCCATGCGTGCTCCACGGCCGTGAAGAGGATTTGCGGGCCCACTTTGGGCCCCAACAAATGTAAAAATAATTTCAAAAGTATCAGTTTGCGCCCTTGGCTTGGGGGGTTCCTAAAGCGAGCACGACCCCACGTGATTTACTCGGCTGCTAGGCCTCTGCTCAGCCCTGCGTATATCTGTGTACCCCTTAAAAACTGAGTGCCTACATACTGAAAGCTGAGAACCGTTAACTTATTGATTGTTTTGTTGCCCCATTCACTACTTTGTATTGATTATCGAAATCGTAGCGCACGTGTAAGTTACCAGACTCATGTCACACCACCACCACCCCCCCCCCTCCTCTCACTCGATCGTGGCGTTAACGATTGCAGAACAATTCAGACATACACTACTCCAAGGTGACACTTTAAACATGATTGTGTGTTTCATTTTACCCTGAATTTAGGTTTAACTTTAAACAAAAAATATTCATGTCTTTAAATTCATCATAATATCTCCGACTGCTTGAGTGATTTTTGAGTGATTATGGTTAATTAAACACTGGGTAAAAATACAATGGATCCCTTGTTATAATGTGCCCCACCACTGCTTGTAAACAAATATGTTTGAGTGATTAGGGTTAATTAAGCAATGGGTAAAAATGAAATGGATCCCTTGTTATAATGTGCCCCACCTTGTTATAATGTGCCCCACCACTGCTTGTAAACAAATATGTTTGAGTGATTAGGGTTAATTCAGCAATGGGTAAAAATACAATGGATCCCTTGTTATAATGTGCCCCACCTTGTTATAATGTGCCCCACCTTGTTATAATGTGCCCCACCTTGTTATAATGTGCCCCACCTTGTTATAATGTGCCCCACCTTGTTATAATGTGCCCCAACTTGTTATAATGTGCCCCACCTTGTTATAATGTGGCCTAACTTGTTATAATGTGCCCCACCTTGTTATAATGTGCCCCAACTTGTTATAATGTGCCCCACCTTGTTATAATGTGCCCCACCTTGTTATAATGTGCCCCACCTTGTTATAATGTGCCCCACCTTGTTATAATGTGCCCCACCTTGTTATAATGTGCCCATGTGTCCCACCTTGTTCTAATGTGGCCCATGTGCCCCACCTTGGTATAATGTACCCCACCTTGTTATAATGTGCCCATGTGCCCCACCTTGTTATAATGTGCCCCATGTGCCCCACCATAGTGCGGATTCGGAATAAATCGATTGGGGCATGGTGGGTGCCCCCCTTCGCCCCCCCCCCCCTTCGGACGGCCGTGCTCCTGAGTAGAAATCATCAACACCCGAAGACGGAAGTCAGCAGTCAAACTCAGAGAGTGTGTGATAAGGGAATGGCGGGAGTCAGCAGTCAAACTCAGAGAGTGCGTGATAAGGGAATGGCGGGAGTCAGTAGTCAAACTCAGAGAGTGCGTGATAAGCGAAATGGCGGGAGTCAGCAGTCAAACTCAGAGAGTGTGTGATAAGGGAATGGCGGGAGTCAGCAGTCAAACTCAGAGAGTGCGTGATAAGGGAATGGCGGGAGTCAGCAGTCAAACTCAGAGAGTGTGTGATAAGGGAATGGCGGGAGTCAGCAGTCAAACTCAGAGAGTGCGTGATAAGGGAATGGCGGGAGTCAGCAGTCAAACTCAGAGAGTGCGTGATAAGGGGCAAAAAGGAAATTCAGTTTTTATAATTGGCAATGAGAACATCAGACTTGCTAGTTGCCGTTATTACATCTGTAAAGTTTCAAAGAGCGGAAATAACAGGCTCCTAGTTTACCCAGTTAACATGCTGTATTGTAATGATTAAGCAAAAAATTAACTTAATTCTGGGTGGCTGAGTGGTCTAAACTTGGCCAATCCCAACCAAGCTTGTGGTCTGACGTGCAATCACCACCAAAGATAAAGTCAAGCGAGACGGTCGCCAGACCTGGTGGATGGCAACTCAATCTAAGAGAAGGAAATGCTCAAGTTAAACGCCGACAATGCCTACTGATGTATCATCCCAGGCCCTGGGATTTCATCCTTCGGAATCTACACCATCGTTGGCAATGTGGCGGACGGTTGCCAGATTAAATAGGTTTTATGTTTTTGTCTTTTGCTCAGTATACCCAGGAACGGATACGAGAACTACAGAATATTAGCACTCCCGGAACATACCGGGTCCTAGTCATTCCACCTATGGGGGGTGGGGGGGGAGGTGGGAATCAAAAGTGCACGTATCTTCTTCTTCTTCTATATCTTAAGGGCCTACGATCAATTTATTGATCATTTTGGCTCCTATGCATGTAGATGGGATTTGCAATGTTTCTGTTACTGGTGGTGATGAGGAAATTATGCACTAGGGGTTTGAAGGCTTGAGGCAATAGACACAAATGTGTCTANGTGCGAGAACTAATAGAAATAGTTTTGAAAGCTTTGGCCAGGTCTTCAGTGCGAGAACTAATAGAAATAGTTTTGAAAGCTTTGGCCAGGTCTTCAGTGCGAGAACTAATAGAAATAGTTTTGAAAGCTTTGGCCAGGTCTTCAGTGCGAGAACTAATAGAAATAGTTTTGAAAGCTTTGGCCAGGTCTTCAGTGCGAGAACTAATAGAAATAGTTTTGAAAGCTTTGGCCAGGTCTTCAGTGCGAGAACTAATAGAAATAGTTTTGAAAGCTTTGGCCAGGTCTTCAGTGCGAGAACTAATAGAAATAGTTTTGAAAGCTTTGGCCAGGTCTTCAGTGCGAGAACTAATAGAAATAGTTTTGAAAGCTTTGGCCAGGTCTTCAGTGCGAGAACTAATAGAAATAGTTTTGAAAGCTTTGGCCAGGTCTTCAGTGCGAGAACTAATAGAAATAGTTTTGAAAGCTTTGGCCAGGTCTTCAGTGCGAGAACTAATAGAAATAGTTTTGAAAGCTTTGGCCAGGTCTTCAGTGCGAGAACTAATAGAAATAGTTTTGAAAGCTTTGGCCAGGTCTTCAGTGCGAGAACTAATAGAAATAGTTTTGAAAGCTTTGGCCAGGTCTTCAGTGCGAGAACTAATAGAAATAGTTTTGAAAGCTTTGGCCAGGTCTTCAGTGCGAGAACTAATAGAAATAGTTTTGAAAGCTTTGGCCAGGTCTTCAGTGCGAGAACTAATAGAAATAGTTTTGAAAGCTTTGGCCAGGTCTTCAGTGCGAGAACTAATAGAAATAGTTTTGAAAGCTTTGGCCAGGTCTTCAGTGCGAGAACTAATAGAAATAGTTTTGAAAGCTTTGGCCAGGTCTTCAGTGCGAGAACTAATAGAAATAGTTTTGAAAGCTTTGGCCAGGTCTTCAGTGCGAGAACTAATAGAAATAGTTTTGAAAGCTTTGGCCAGGTCTTCAGTGCGAGAACTAATAGAAATAGTTTTGAAAGCTTTGGCCAGGTCTTCAGTGCGAGAACTAATAGAAATAGTTTTGAAAGCTTTGGCCAGGTCTTCAGTGCGAGAACTAATAGAAATAGTTTTGAAAGCTTTGGCCAGGTCTTCAGTGCGAGAACTAATAGAAATAGTTTTGAAAGCTTTGGCCATGTCTTCAGTGCGAGAACTAATAGAAATAGTTTTGAAAGCTGTTTAGGAGAGGATTTAAGTGATACTGATGATTTTGGTAAATTGTTATGTGCAAGCCCGCATTGTTTTCTTTCTTAAGGAGCTATAGACATAATGTCAAACAGAGCTATTTGCATGGGTAAATGGAGTTGAAAAAAATACAAGCGACATTTCAGATTGTGTTAGATAATAATTAAGTTTCTCAATAAGTAAAACCATTTTAAAATTTGGCGTTTGGGGTCGGGGGCCTTATTTTTAATTTTTTTATGTGAGCTATTTCAATATAATTTCAAACAGATTTGCTGCATGGGTGGATCAATCGCTACAAGTGTGTGGACTAAATGTATTAAATCCATGCTTCTCACGTGGACAGCCTTTTCACGCGTCGAAAAACATTAATTTATTTGTGTACGCACCAGTCGGAAAAAACAACAAATATTTTCTATTTTAAAATTACTTCAAAAACATAAATAAAATCAGTACTTCCCCCCCCCCCCTTTTTTTTACATATTATTTTTTAAAATTAGACCTGAATGAAAGATTTGATAATAGAAAATGGATTGGTGTGCAATCGAAGGAAAGCTAAAGGAAACTGCTAAGCTCTGAATATAGTAATGTTCTTACTGTGAGTTTGATGTGATGATTTGTTTCAGAGCGATGCAGGAATTCAATAATAGTAATATTAGTAATGTAATTTAACACTCATTTAATAAGTGAAAAAATTGGCTTAGCTGGAGGGGAAAATGTGTGTGCGTGTCGGGGGAGGGTGGGGGGGGGGATCGCTTGATAAAATGTCAAGGGTCGCTTGAGAATCTCAGACCTTCAGCGCCCCATCCTCAGAACACTCCACCCTTCTTAGACCTTAGTTCTGATTCCCTCCGTCCCCATTCAAATTGAAAGTATCAACACCTTTTTTCTATACAAAAAAGCTCTCTGCCTCTCCACCTTCTCAAACAATGCTTCTCAATTTCAAGGTATAATTCTGGCTGTCGGTCGTGGCATTAAAAAGGTTGAGAACCGCTGGGTTAGAATTATTTTGTTAAGCTATTATTGTTTTGAAACCTTCAACTTTGATGCCTTCCTGATCGCTAATGGTTCTATACATACAGTTTTCACTTCTCCCCATTGAGTGGAACACGGTATCGAAGATGAAAAGATCACACTTTTTGTGTGTGTTTGACACTCGGACCTGCCGGGTATTGTCTCCAAATACCCGGACCGGGTGTAAAAAAACTGTACCCGACTCAGGTCTAATATGATTCCTTGACCCAACATTGTAGCACTAGGTTCTCAATACTAGCTCTACGCGTGGTAAACCACACTTAACAGATGGTAGTTGTGGCAATGACGATTTCCTAAGATCAATATCTAATTTGTATGATGTTGTCAGTTCTTATCCATCCGTGTCTTTCGGGTCGTCCATTAACTACGTCAACAATTTTAAAGCAATTTTTGACCCCCCTCCCCCTTTTCAACAACTGTCAAACGTTCAATGACCCCCTATTTTAATTATGTCAACATTTTCTAACCCCCCCCCCCCCCCCCAACCAAAAAAATAAATAAAAAGGAATTATATTTTAAATAAACTTATAAATACATCTTACTTTGTGCTGATCTATTTTAATGACAATAAAATTGTAGGAAAAAAGATTTCATTACATCTTTAGCTTGTTAATTAGCAAGTTAAAAAGTTTTTAAACTTACATTTTATAATGTAGAATCAATTGAAAGGTTTTTAAAGACTAAATATCATTGTTTACGGTGTTACTATGATTATTGTCAGTAAAGCTGACAATTATAGTATAGTTTCTAGCTGCTCTCTCTGTCTCCTTGCAGCTACTCACATTGGTCGAATCTTTTTTTGTTGAGGAGCTGGTGCT
This sequence comes from Lymnaea stagnalis, assembly GCA_964033795.1. Lineage (NCBI taxonomy): Eukaryota > Metazoa > Mollusca > Gastropoda > Lymnaeidae > Lymnaea > Lymnaea stagnalis. Next base: position 376,929 of record CAXITT010000494.1, read on the forward strand.
AATTTCTTATGCTCAAGAGGACATTGTCGGTGCTGTTGAACATGCTTTTTTCAACATGACTTGTGATGCAAAATAAATGTTACAGATTTTGCAAATCCGTTCAAGCAGCGATGTTATTATTGTTACTCAATTTACATTTCCCTAATTCTCAAAATATCGTATTCCTACTCTATCGTTATCATTTATCTTGACTGCACATGAAACTTGAACCTTGTCCTTGTTCCATACCTCCATACATTCAATAGAATCTACAGGTGAAGAGAGGCCAACTTTTGACTTCTCTTGCACTAACAAAGTGTGCTAACATTCTGACCAGCCATCTGCAGTGCACAGGCAGACACACACTAAATAAATATCATATTGTTAAAAGCCTAAAAATTATATGACTATTTACACTCATTTACACTTATACATTTTTTAAAATAATGTAATAACCAGTTAATTTTTAAGATTAAAATTTTATTAGAGAAAACCTGACTGCTGACGTCAACTAATCTAAACCCCTCTCCCTCCCCTTTGTCAACAACTGTCAAACATTTCAAAATCCCCTCAGCCCCCACCCCACCCTCCTATTTTGTTGACGTCATCAATGGACGCCCCCCTTTATTAGACATAGAAAATAATGTTCGGAAATAAGATTATTGGGATGTCTTTCGATTATACTACTCTTTGTTGTGTCAGCTTCCGTCCTGATGTCTTTCGATTATACTACTCTTTGTTGTGTCAGCTTCCGTCCTGATGTCTTTCGATTATACTGCTCTTTGTTTTGTCAGCTTCCGTCCTGATGTCTTTCGATTATACTGCTCTTTGTTTTGTCAGCTTCCGTCCTGATGTCTTTCGATTATACTGCTCTTTGTTGTGTCAGCTTCCGTCCTGATGTCTTTCGATTATACTGCTCTTTGTTTTGTCAGCTTCCGTCCTGATGTCTTTCGATTATACTGCTCTTTGTTTTGTCAGCTTCCGTCCTGATGTCTTTCGATTATACTGCTCTTTGTTTTGTCAGCTTCCGTCCTGATGTCTTTCGATTATACTGCTCTTTGTTTTGTCAGCTTCCGTCCTGATGTCTTTCGATTATACTGCTCTTTGTTTTGTCAGCTTCCGTCCTGATGTCTTTCGATTATACTGCTCTTTGTTTTGTCAGCTTCCGTCCTGATGTCTTTCGATTATACTGCTCTTTGTTTTGTCAGCTTCCGTCCTGATGTCTTTCGATTATACTGCTCTTTGTTTTGTCAGCTTCCGTCCTGATGTCTTTCGATTATACTGCTCTTTGTTTTGTCAGCTTCCGTCCTGATGTCTTTCGATTATACTGCTCTTTGTTTTGTCAGCTTCCGTCCTGATGTCTTTCGATTATACTGCTCTTTGTTTTGTCAGCTTCCGTCCTGATGTCTTTCGATTATACTGCTCTTTGTTTTGTCAGCTTCCGTCCTGATGTCTTTCGATTATACTGCTCTTTGTTTTGTCAGCTTCCGTCCTGATGTCTTTCGATTATACTGCTCTTTGTTTTGTCAGCTTCCGTCCTGATGTCTTTCGATTATACTGCTCTTTGTTTTGTCAGCTTCCGTCCTGATGTCTTTCGATTATACTGCTCTTTGTTTTGTCAGCTTCCGTCCTGATGTCTTTCGATTATACTGCTCTTTGTTTTGTCAGCTTCCGTCCTGATGTCTTTCGATTATACTGCTCTTTGTTTTGTCAGCTTCCGTCCTGATGTCTTTCGATTATACTGCTCTTTGTTTTGTCAGCTTCCGTCCTGATGTCTTTCGATTATACTGCTCTTTGTTTTGTCAGCTTCCGTCCTGATGTCTTTCGATTATACTGCTCTTTGTTTTGTCAGCTTCCGTCCTGATGTCTTTCGATTATACTGCTCTTTGTTTTGTCAGCTTCCGTCCTGATGTCTTTCGATTATACTGCTCTTTGTTTTGTCAGCTTCCGTCCTGATGTCTTTCGATTATACTGCTCTTTGTTTTGTCAGCTTCCGTCCTGATGTCTTTCGATTATACTGCTCTTTGTTTTGTCAGCTTCCGTCCTGATGTCTTTCGATTATACTGCTCTTTGTTTTGTCAGCTTCCGTCCTGATGTCTTTCGATTATACTGCTCTTTGTTTTGTCAGCTTCCGTCCTGATGTCTTTCGATTATATTTCTCTCTGTTTTGTCAGCTTCCGTCCTGATGTCTTTCGATTATACTGCTCTTTGCTTTGTCAGCTTCCGTCCTGTTTATTCCGTCACAGATCAAAGCGACTTGTTGGTCGACTACATGTCTTACTTGGTGGTCAGCAACTCTCAGACAAACATGGTCCATCACGCTTTAAACAAATAACACATTTTTCATGATAAGGGTTGAATAGTTTGTGAACGGATGTGCCAGAGAAGAAGGAGTTCTATTAACTCATTTTAACATCAGTATCTCAATGTATAGTCACAGAGCCGTCCCTTGCGCCCTGCAACCTCCTGCATCTCCCCTGCACCTGCAGGTCGCCTCGGATACCTAGGCGGCCAGAACACGTGATGTGGCAAAAAAAAAAATTGGTTTAAAGATAATTGTTAAAAGCATTGAACAGGCCTCTAAATGTCACGTGACGGCTCTGATAGTTCTCACCAAGGCTCACCAATTAATACACATAATTATAGCTAAAATTCAAATTCCAGTTCATTGAAGGCAACAGTTATCAGAAGCACGCATGAAGACATAAATATACCGTAATAGAAATAGTTTCAAAGATAATCTTACAAGTGTCTTCCCCATGATGGCCTCTAACTGTTTGATACTTGTTGCCTCCCCATGATGTCCTCCAGCTGTTTGATACTTGTGGCGTCCCCATGATGTCCTCTAACTGTTTGATACTTGTGGCCTCCCCATGATGTCCTCTAACTGTTTGATACTTGTGGCCTCCCCATGATGTCCTCGAACTGTTTGATACTTGTGGCCTCCCCATGATGTCCTCGAACTGTTTGATACTTGTGGCCTCCCCATGATGCCCTTTAACTAGTAAATGTCTAAAATCCGAAATTATTTCTATGCACATAAGCACGGTGATCTGTCAGTCTCTATATCTGTCAGTCTCTATATCTGTCAGTCTCTATATGTGTCAGTCTCTATATGTGTCAGTCTCTATATCTGTCAGTCTCTATATGTGTCAGTCTCTATATCTGTCAGTCTCTATATCTGCCAGTCTCTATATCTGTCATTCTCTATATCTGTCAGTCTCTATATCTGTCAGTCTCTATAATATCTGTCAGTCTCTATATCTGTCAGTCTCTATATCTGTCAGTCTCTATATCTGTCAGTCTCTATATCTGTCAGTCTCCATATCTGTCAGTCTCCATATCTGTCGGTCTCCATGTCTGTCAGTCTCCATATCTGTCAGTCTCTATGTCTGTCAGTCTCTATGTCTGTCAGTCTCTATATCTGTCAGTCTCTATATCTGTCAGTCTCTATATCTGTCAGTCTCTATGTCTGTCAGTCTCTATGTCTGTCAGTCTCTATATCTGTCAGTCTCTATATCTGTCAGTCTCTATATCTGTCAGTCTCTATATCTGTCAGTCTCTATATCTGTCAGTCTCTATATCTGTCAGTCCCTATATCTGTCACTCTCTCTATCTGTCACTCTCTCTATCTGTCAGTCTCTATATATGTCCCTCTCAATATCTGTCAGTCTCTATGTCTGTCAGTCTCTATGTCTGTCAGTCTCTATGTCTGTCAGTCTCTATGTCTGTCAGTCTCTATGTCTGTCAGTCTCTATGTCTGTCAGTCTCTATGTCTGTCAGTCTCTATGTCTGTCAGTTTCTATGTCTGTCAGTCTCTATGTCTGTCAGTCTCTATGTCTGTCAGTCTCTATGTCTGTTGGTGTATGATTCATAACGCGATCAATGAATCTGATCGCTAAGTGCAGAAAATAAAGTGACAAAGCTCTGCAATATATACCTGTAACCCACGGGCTTCTATTGTGAGAAATTAATCTCTTGTTTTAAGTTACGGCTCGCTCACACAGTGCACAACAAAGGACGATACCATAGAGAAATACAATAATAAAGATACGACACGCAAAAACAGTTGCCAATTGCAATTAATAAGATTTAATTTAGTAATAATACAATTACAAAACAAAAGAAATATAATTACAAATCATCAACTTGCAGAGTAGGTGAAAATCTTGTACCGGTACACAATTAGTACAATGTGCCAATTAATGAATGATGAATGATGAATGCGAAAGAAACACGCATATGAGCACACAAAGAATAAAACAATTGTGTCGTAAATTAAATAACATCTCTCTGAATCTCTCTCCGAATCCCTTTTTCTGTCTCCGAATCCCTTTATTTATGTTGTGGGTCTACCGACGCGTCCAGAAGCGCCTTTACTTTTCTAATACAATCGCGAACATTCGACAAACACCACTGAGAACAAATTAATTTTTCTTAGTTGCGGGCGGCAATAAATACGACGGATAAAAAGACCAAGTTACGCCCATCTATGAACGTAGCGTCTCATGTGGGGTCAACCAGAGTGCACGCTCGAGGAAAGTGTTGTAAAGAAGCTCTACATAACAATATCAAATTAAGAAACACTGAAAGCAGCCCCCCCCCCCTTTTTTTCTTTCTGAGCACTCCCTTCCTATGCCACAGTGTCTGTCGTTGAAATGGTTACAAAGATGGAATGATCATATTTCTGCTTTTGATTTCTGTCAGTATAAAATAAGTAACACTATTAATAACAGGTTTACAATTGAGAATGAGTTTTTTCGCTCTCAGCCTGCAGGAGATCATATCTGTAAACTGTGACATTCCTTTGTGGTCATCTCTCAAAGGTTTTATTGATTTCTGCCAGGCTTCCTTAAAAACTGTCTAGACCCCGCCCCACCCCACCATGAAACGTCTGTCTGCTCGCGGCACGCGCAGCGCTCGTGAGAATGCAGACAGAACGTGTTTATTTTATTTTCAACTATCCCCTTAAAATAGAACTGACAACAGGGTGACTGGACACGTTGAACATTTCAGGGTCTCAATCTTGTTTTGGATTTGAAGAACTTGTGGCAGGGGCGGAGAGAGTGTTTTTTCCTAGGACTCTCCAGAGGTGGAGCAGGGGAGGTGTCTCCTCAAAACGGCATCCTAACTCATAAATGATTTCGAAGGTTTAGATTTATGAGATGCACTGAATCTTGGACTTATGCCATTGGTCATTTTGACTTGGTCGTGAATCTTGGACTGGTGGCATTGGCCATTTTGACTTGGTCGTGAATCTTGGACTGGTGGCATTGGTCATTTTGATTTGGTCGTGAATCTTGGACTGGTGGCATTGGTCATTATGACTTGGTCGTGAATCTTGGACTGGTGGCATTGGTCATTTGGACTTGGTCGTGAATCTTCGACTCCTGGCATTGGTCATTTTGACTTGGTCGTGAATCTTGGACTCGTGGCATTGATCATTTTGACTTGGTTGTGAATCTTGGACTCGTGGCATTGGTCATTTTCACTTGGTAGTGAATCTTGGACTCGTGTCATTGGTCATATTGACTTGGTCGTGAATATTGGGCTTGTGTCATTGGTCACTTTGACTTGGTCGTGAGGAATAAGAAAAACAGAAACAACATAAAATATCTTTCAACAAATTTTACTAAATACTTTCTTGCAAAGACGAGTTTAAACGCACTAAAATGTAGAAAATAATTTTCGTAAAATTTCTTAAAATTCATCACGCAAAGTAGGTATGTGTTTAAAGTAGTAATACACCATATGAAGCTAAAGAAGTTTAATTAAATGTCAAATACGTGTTTGAAAAAAAAAATTCCTACTTTTTATTAGGAACATTTTAATCTACAAAAGAAAATCGCTTTTATCAACGAATGCTTACACAATCCCGGGCATATTATTATTATTATTATTAGTAGTAGTACATACAATTTAACAAACATAATCATGAACTTAAAAATTAACATATATTGCAAGCAGATAACGTCTCGTCGATGTCTAAGACAACTAGCAAATATCTCTCTCCCCGGCTGGGAAGTCTCCGCCTTATTTATTTGGAGGAAGTTGGAACCACCAGAAAAGAAATTCTAGAAATCGCATCGCCTGACAGTGGCGTAGCTAGGGGGGGGTGCGGACCTGACAGGGGCGTAGCTGGGGGAGGGGTGTGGACCGCACCGGGTGACACCATCTGAGGGGGGTGAGACCAAATTGAAAAAAGTGTGTATTTACAGAGCACGCACTGGTCGGTCTAACCGAATGACATTAAAGGAGAACCGATCACACAACAATTGCCCACCCGTGTAACCGATCAAAATGCGCGCTTCATTAATAGTTCAATGTTGATGCGTCAGGAATCAGGTGAACCTATAATTAAGCCAGACAAATTATGAGAAGTAAAACTTTTTATTGGTAACACATGCAATTCTAAGTACCTGAATCGAATCGGTAAAAATTATTTTTAAAAAACATTAAAAACTGACCTTTGACCCATTTATAGTGTTAACACAATATTTTACACAATTTTCGAATATTTTCTTTTAATAATTTATTCAATTTTTTTTTAAAAAAGTTAAATTTAATGTAAAAATAACTATAACTTAACGTTGTTACAGTTCTTGAATACATTGACCTCCTGACCTTCAATTATTTTGTTCTTACTCTTGTCAGTGTTATACTGTGGGCTTATATTGACAAGAAGAAATCAATCGTGGACATCAAGAAAAAGGGGGGGGGGGGGAGGGGGGAACCATGGAGTTTACCGCACCGGGTGACACCAACCCATCCATAAAGTACGTCACGCTCCAGAGGGGGGGGGTGTAAGAAAGTGTGATAGTTTGTGACAGGGGGACGGGGGTCAGGCCATGTGTGACGTCACACATTAATTTTTTTGAAATTTCATTTCTAATTTATTTTTTATTTTTTTAGTAGAATTTAATAGCTTTAAAAATAATTTTCAAAAATTTTGTGAAACATTTGAATTAGTTTTATGTCAAAATAGCATGAAATGCGTATCTCCTGAATGTGTTGTTCACGATTCCTCTCGCTAGGAGCGCTAGTATGCTGTTGCGAAGCCTTGTTTTATGTATAGCCTTGCTTTCATCTTTCCTGAAGTATTATTATTTCTATGTTGTCCGCTGTATAATTATGTCACTGTCCTTTTTATACTGTCCTTTTTATACTGTCCTTTTTATACTGTCCTTTTTATACTGTCCTTTTTATTATTTAATCACTGGGTGAGGTCAAGTTTCGCTAATCTACTTCTTATCCTGTTTAAAAAGATTGCATAATCGGAAGATTATCTAAAACTTGACCTCACCTTTTGTAAATGAAAAAGCAGCAGAAAAATGATGTGTAGTAAATAATTGTCTAGTCTAATTTTTGCAATTTTTGTTTTCAAATTCAATCTAGATTGAGTTACTGCTTCAATTAATAACTGTGACAACTGTTAACAATGAACTATTCTACTATTAAATTCATTTTAATAATGTGACATTTCTTTTAAGTGGAAATTTTATATTTAATTCAGTTTAATAGTGAAGTGTGTTTCAGATTAAATTTTAATCAGGCGTTAATTAAAAAAAAAAATTGTTCGAAAGTGTGACGTACTTTAGGGGGGGGGGGGGTCGGAAATTTTTGACAGTTTGTGACAAGGGTAAAAACGGTCAAAAATAGCGTGACGTACTTTCTGGACGACCCCCTAGTTACGCCACTGTCACCTGATAACATTCTTTAGAACAAATTTGAACGTATTCAAACGTTGAGAACATTTTCCCAATCAAGGGAGGGTGGGTAAGAATGATGTTCACTTCACATTTAATCGGCGACGTCAATTTAAAAACAAAATAGGGGGGGGGGGAAGAGGCTACGGTTGAATGCCACAGCTTGTGATGAATAAAAACTAGGTCAAAATACAGGCTCTTAAGGTAGTCTATAATAATATCAGATTTTAAATGAATCAAAAGAAATATTATTTACTTCTGAGCTAGTATGTTCAATGCCCAATACCATTATGAAGGGATTATTTTTCTTATAGAGTTTACAAGATTGCACCTTGTTACGCGACATTTTCCTTTTGTTCCTAGTAGAGATCTCTCAATTATAAAGTTTTTCCTTTTCTCGAGCGATTGACTGTCATCAAAATGAATGAACTAGAAAAAAATAAAAAAATAACAGCCATTTAAAAATCAAGTTTTGATCTTTGCTCTCATGGTTTCTTATGCGAATAAACTGCGATCACAATAACAAAACTATTCAGAACGAATAAAAAAATTATTTTTTTTAAAATGTCATCGCCCCCCTCTCGGACGCTTGAAACTGTGAGATTAACATTTCTGGTCGAGGTGTTTTTATGGACAGTAAGTTGTTTCCCACGCAGCTGGAGTTTTCCTTCTCTTAAATGAGCCATAAGGCAAGGTTGACGAATCCCATCTGCACGGAGTGAGTGCATTGATTGGTGATTTGTTTGTCTTGGTATTGCTGGGTTTTCAACACCTCATGTTTGGGTGGCGTCACACATCAGGTATACAAACTTAGTCGCAGAGAATTCGTAAACAATAACAGGGTGAGAGATTAAAATAGATGTCAAAACCACAAACACTTTAATAGCTATAAGCCAAACATTGCGAAGTCTTTTCTTTAGGTGAATGGACATTGGTCAAAATAAAAACTGAAACTTAGCATTCGCTTTGCATTACCTGGGTGGCAAAATAACTTGTAGCAAGCTTGAAGTAAAACTACTTATAAACGTTACTAGCTGGGGCATCGAAACCACACTGAGCGAGTAAAATACGGTATAGAGGTCCATAGTGAGAATACCCTGGGACTTTTCAAAACCCTTCTGTCTTCTTAGATCCTTTATTTGCCTTTCTTTTTTTAGGTAGATTAATTAGACACGAACAATGTGTGTCAATAGAACAATATATGTTAGGTTTAATACTAAGTTGACATAATCCACAAGTAAACGTTTCGGCACAGGCCTTCATCAACATGACAACAAAACGTTTAAATAAGTAGACATTAAATTTACATATTTCTTTTAAGCATGGCTTTAAGTTCTCATTGAGTGTAGTGTAACAATAAGCACGAGGGGGGGGGGGGGGTATGTGTTCGTTTGTGTGCATTTGGTGCGTACATGCGATGAAGCGCACGACAGGGAAAGTAGCGAAAGAGAGCGCAACACCGTGCGCAACGAGAGGGGGGCGAAAAATGAATATCGCAAAGAAAGTCTGTGCATAAGATATTAAAAAAAAAAAAATAATACAAGGAAATATCTATAAGTTTCGTCTACATTCAATTCGAATCGCTTGGCTGACATGGCGTGCTCATCTACACTTCTGCACAGTATTTGTTTGCCTAACGCAATTTAAGAAATGTTAAATCAGTGTCTGCTTCTAGTGCGTTTAAGTTCGTCTCTGACGGAGACTCTGTTTTCAAATCAAAGTTTTCAACATGTTTTTTTATGACGATTTTCTTGGCAGTTTGACTTTGAGGCGAGATGACACGCCGTGAGTGTTCGGTTTTGGTGGGAAAACGTTTGCATCTAAGTTGAACATAAGAAATTGTACATAGCTGGGTAAGTGTAAGAACAAGACACATTGACCTTTAAAAATTAAATAAAAATAAAGTCCCTCGTTGCGCAACTGTACAAATCGGTGCATATTAGCGAAATAGCCTAAGTTACTACCAACAGGCAACACTCCTCATTTTAGCCAAAATTTAGTGGCAACATATCGATACCGTGTGTTCGCCTTGAGACTTACGGAAAGCGCACTTATGCATTTGCCGGCCCAACAATTTGGAACGCACTTCCAGTCGCTCTCAGAAACAGCCAGACACTGGAGTCCTTCAAAACCGATTTAAAAACACATCTATTTCGCAAACACCTTCTGGGGTGATGCTATCTACCATCTTCTTCAGTTAATGTATATTGGCATGTGTTGCTTATGGTTGAAACGGGATAAAAGACTTTGACTGGGTATGCTCGTGTGTAGTTTTATATTGTTGCTTCTGTTTTTAAATGTGGTAAATTTTAGATTGTTTTTATTTCTCTTTTTAATATGGTTGACTTTGTACCGCGCTTCGAGCTTTTGTAGTTGAAGCGTGTTTTTCAAATAAACTTTATTATTATTAAATATACTAACTCGAAAAGATGCACATGGGAGTAGTTGACCTCTAAGGACATAACGAGATCCATAATGAAATCTGTCAAACAGACTTTTGAGTAGATAAACCTCGGAGAACCACTTACAACATTTAAAAAATACAGGCCACCCGCTACCCACCAATGATGGCGTGCTTCAAATGTTACAGAGTATGCAAGATCAGACTTGAGAGTCGGGCTCCATCAATGTAGTTCAGATCCAGACTTGAGAGTCGGGCTCCATCTATGTAGTTCAGATCCAGACTTGAGAGTCGGGCTCCATCAATGTAGTTCAGATCCAGACTTGAGAGTCGGGCTCCATCTATGTAGTTCAGAACCAGACTTGAGAGTCGGGCTCCATCAATGTAGTTCAGATCCAGACTTGAGAGTCGGGCTCCATCTATGTAGTTCAGATCCAGACTTGAGAGTCGGG
>CAXITT010000494.1:388812-400347 GCA_964033795.1 Lymnaea stagnalis
GTTACGGAGGAGGGCTCCGGTCCTGACTTAACACAAACTATGTTGACTTAGCAGTGGTCAGTACAGGACCGCTCCTCTCTGTGATTTATATGGTGGGTGTCTAGGCGTTGAGACAGACAAAAGCACAAAGTAGACTTGGACGAAAATCAACAACTCAAACTCCTGGTGTCCAACGATAATGAAAGTGTTTATTTGTAAGATATAAGTTCTTCTAGTCATCTGTCGTCTCCTGATCACTAGCAACTATTCCCTAACAACTGCTCAGTTCTATCGTAGTTCTTTTCTCTCTCTTTCCTCAACTAATCCGTAGTTCTTCTCTATCTTCCTCAACTAACTACTGTCGCTCCTTTCCCTCTTCCTCAACTCGTCGTACCTCTGTTCACTCTCCCTCAACTAACTTAACTCAGTGAAAGCTCCCTCTTATATGTGGTTCTCTACCCCCCATAGGTGGTCCAGGAATGCTATCTATAAACACACCCATGCCCCCTAATTTCCGGTCAATTAGACCTTCCCATTGTTAACCCAAAAATTATCATGCGAAGTCTGGAAAACCCGAACATACTATTATCTAAAGAAACAATCTCCCACTATATCAAGAGGTGAGAGTCTATTAACCTTAACTTAACCCCATTAACAGCAGTTTCCTTCCATCCTATAAGGTACCTTTGTGCGGCACCCACACCCATCGCTCCCTTCTCCAGCATGGTCATTTGTGACATAGTTCAGAACCAGACTTGAGAGTCGGGCTCCATCTATGTAGTTCAGAACCAGACTTGAGAGTAGGGCTCCATCTGAATAGTTCAGAACTTTAAAGATGCCTTCGCTTCTCACCTCGTCACGATTCCTTTGATACATGATTTATGATTACATTTAAATTGAAAGTCAACAAAACACAACTTTTATTATTTTATTGACACACTTCTATGAGATGACCAAAGATTGTTAAAAAGGTTGTATATTATAGTTGTGTAACAATTCAAGTTTCAGAATTAGTTTGTTTAGTTATGAATCAATAAACACAAAATAGTTCTTTCCATGGAGTGTAATGGCTAGAATGTGTGACGTTGGGGGCGGTCCTTGATGTTTAACGAAAGCCACAATAGACATAGAAGAAATATTTTTAACAAAAAAATGATATACAGTCGTGGAGCCAAAATGCATTCTCAAAATAAGTTCTGCCACCTCCGCCCCCACAGCTGAACGCCCGTAATACCATGACAATCTGAACTTCTTCGTACACCTATGATACCATGACAATCTGAACATCTTCGTACACCTATGAAACCATGACAATCTGAACATCTTCGTACACCTGTAATACCATGACAATCTGAACATCTTCGTACACCTATGATACCATGACAATCTGAACATCTTCATACACCTATGATACCATGACAATCTGAACATCTTCGTACACCTATGATACCATGACAATCTGAACATCTTCATACACCTATGATACCATGACAATCTGAACATCTTCGTACACCTATGATACCATGACAATCTGAACATCTTCGTACACCTGTAATACCATGACAATCTGAACATCTTCGTACACCTATGATACCATGACAATCTGAACATCTTCGTACACCTATGATACCATGACAATCTGAACATCTTCGTACACCTATGATACCATGACAATCTGAACATCTTCGTACACCTATGATACCATGACAATCTGAACATCTTCGTACACCTATGATACCATGACAATCTGAACATCTTCGTACACCTATGATACCATGACAATCTGAACATCTTCGTACACCTATGATACCATGACAATCTGAACATCTTCGTACACCTATGATACCATGACAATCTGAACATCTTCGTACACCTATGATACCATGACAATCTGAACATCTTCGTACACCTATGATACCATGACAATCTGAACATCTTCGTACACCTTTGATACCATGACAATCTGAACATCTTCGTACACCTATGATACCATGACAATCTGAACATCTTCGTACACCTGTAATACCATGACAATCTGAACATCTTCGTACACCTATGATACCATGACAATCTGAATGAACATCTTCGTACACCTGTAATACCATGACAATCTGAACATCTTCGTACACCTATGATACCATGACAATCTGAACATCTTCGTACACCTATGATACCATGACAATCTGAACATCTTCGTACACCTATGATACCATGACAATCTGAACATCTTCGTACACCTATGATACCATGACAATCTGAACATCTTCGTACACCTATGATACCATGACAATCTGAACATCTTCGTACACCTATGATACCATGACAATCTGAACATCTTCGTACACCTATGATACCATGACAATCTGAACATCTTCGTACACCTTTGATACCATGACAATCTGAACATCTTCGTACACCTATGATACCATGACAATCTGAACATCTTCGTACACCTGTAATACCATGACAATCTGAACATCTTCGTACACCTATGATACCATGACAATCTGAACATCTTCGTACACCTATGATACCATGACAATCTGAACATCTTCGTACACCTGTGATACCATGACAATCTGAATATCTGACTTAGATATTAGAAATTGCTTACTAAATAAATGATGGCGTACCCCGAACAATCTTTTTGAATAGTTCAAGCGTACCACGACTAGTGTCACATATTTGTTAGCCACAAAGGCCTGTCAAAGCAATTTCTCTTAACTGCTGGTTATCTGATACCACCGCTTGTCATGACATTGTAGAAAGCAATTGTCGTCACCGCGAGTAATGTGTTTCAATCAAATAAGGCGTGTCTCAAGCGCGAGTGTTGTGTTTGAGAAGTTCTGTCTTTCTCGGCTGGCAACCCGTGGGGTGAGTTATGTCGCTACAATATAGGGGGTTAAGCCGTTTTCACTTGGCATTGTCACTTAGAAATATGGGAAGTGATTTGTAAGTCGACTTCATTTATTTAGGAACCAGTTTCATTCTGCTGAAATTGTGTTTAAAAAATATGACTTTTTTTTTTTTTTTTTTTTTCTCCAAAATTTTTTTTTTTTTTTTTTTTTTTTTTTATTTTTTTTTGTTCAATGTTATTTTATCATTTATTAGTATTAAATTTTTTTTAAAAAAAAGAGGGTATATCTTTTATTATTTTATTGGGGGTGGGGGTGGGGGAGGGGGTGTTTTTTAAAACGTTTCTATACAGCATGCGCCAAAAGTAATGTTACTGATAAGAAAAGACGATCAATAATATGACATTTCTGTCATCTGTAAATGTCTTTCTCCTGAAAGACTCTACCCACCACGCAATTAGCGGGTTGATTGACCACGTGGCTTAAATGTTCCTGGTTGTAGACAGGGGTCACAACGCCCACTTGTGTTTGATGACGTTGCTGCAGACTCCTGCCAACGGAGATTGTTTTCTCGCGTAATGCAGGCTAAGTTCTTGGCGTTGAAAATGTTTTCCTTTAAAATTGCCCACACGTAGGCATCATGTGACGTAAGATTAGAGAGGGAGAGAGGGGGCTAGGGGGGAGTCAGCACCACGTGAACTGATTCGTCCAGGTGTTTGTGCAGCATGGCAATAGCTTCTCGAGCGGCATGGCTGGTCGCCCGCCCCGTGCAGGTGTTACCTTGCATGACGGAACTTTCTGAAATGCTGGAGACCTTGTTTGGTCCCCACACCCCTGTAGTGTTCTTGGGTGACGGTCATGGCAGTGCCCTCCTCGGTGAAAGGGGAGCCTTATTGGCCGTGTGCTGAAACAGCACACTATATCGTCATAAGTGTTGTGTCTGGTGATTTCTGGATAATCCCATCTGTGAGACTGGCCGCTCAGAACCAAGGAAGCGAATTGTCTGGCGATTGATGTAGCCGTTCAAGTGAATGTGACTTGATGTAGCCGTTCAAGTGAATGTGACTTGATGTAGCCGTTCAAGTGAATGTGACTTGATGTAGCCGTTCAAGTGAATGTGACTTGATGTAGCCGTTCAAGTGAATGTGACTTGACTTTCGTCCAGTAGCACACTTTGCAAAAAAAAAAAAAAAATTAAAAATATATGGATTCACGTTCATCATGGCTAAAAATGCTGCACAATACATCATCCTGGCACGCATATCTGGCTCGTCATGCGTTGTCCAACCTGTATCTTGTACGAAAATGCACCTATGTCCTTAGACAAACGGTGAACGGACGTATAGCTGATGTTCAATTTCTACGTAGGATGTTCGTCGTAGACTTCTTAGGGGCGAATGTAGAATCTGCAGCAGAACGCGTGCTTGTTTCTCATTGGTCACAACAGGTACTGGCCGATCAGTCTTACCTTTCATTTCAGACCGTCCACTTCCAGAACGGCGATTCTTATCAATAGAGTCCATAACCGTGTTTCTCTGTGCCGTTGAATTATATCTCTCTCGTAATTGCTCTGCCATATTTTTCTAATTCGGGAGCCCTTCGCGACCAGCTCCATATGAGCGAATATAATGCTCAAATAAGAAAAAAATCCTTCGTAGAGATTGAGTGATTGAGTGAGTACTTTTATAGTGCTTGTGTCCATGCTATTTTAGCGTACGCACAGCGTTCGGGTGTACTAAAATCTATTTCAAGAAAAAAGTATTTAAATGGTTTTTATTATTTTCAATGTCCCTCAAAAATTGAGTCAAACCGTGCTACAATTTAGGCGCAATCGAGCGCATCCCATATGACTTCTTTCTGTGTCCATCCACACTGGGAACTCTCAGTAAGGACTGTGTTGAAGAGAGCAGGTGCTGTATGGATACATTTTTAGAAATTAGTTTTTGAAGACATACAGGTGCAGACTTTTCTATACAGCTGTACGCCAGAGACAGAGCCTTCTATACAGCTGTACGCCAGAGACAGAGCCTTCTATACAGCTGTACGCCAGAGACAGAGCCTTCTATACAGCTGTACGCCAGAGACAGAGCCTTCTATACAGCTGTACGCCAGGGACAGAGCCTTCTATACAGCTGTACGCCAGGGACAGAGCCTTCTATACAGCTGTACGCCAGGGACAGAGCCTTCTATACAGCTGTACGCCAGAGACAGAGCCTTCTATACAGCTGTACGCCAGGGACAGAGCCTTCTATACAGCTGTACGCCAGGGACAGAATTGTGTAGTCATTGCGCTCACTCACAGGAAGCCAGTGGAGATCTTTAAGAACTGGGATGATGTGGTCAGATGTCTTTATACGCGATACAATGCATCCAGTACCTTCTGGAGTCTCTGAATTTGGTTACAATAATCTAATCTTGATTGTATTAGAGTTACTGCTACGGCATTGGCTGCTCTCTTATCAAGTTGAGGACGCAGCTGACCCACAGCGCGAAGCTGACAAAAACAAGCACTGACCATAGAATCGAATGAGGGATCAAAGTAAGTTTGCTGTCATTGTAGAAGCTAAGGTCTCTAACCGTGTTGGACAAGGGGATCCCAGAAGCACCACCTTTTATCGATGCGATGGCAAGCTTCCGAATATTGGCTTGAGAAGCACATACAATGGCCTCTGTCTTATCGTCATTTAATTTAAGTCTGTTTGATGCTATCAATAATTTCACCACACGACAGCAGTCATCGACAGCTTTCACAGCTGCAGCACAGTCCAAAGGTTCAGGGGCGGAAACTCTTGTACAGTACCGTGTCATCGGCAAATACATTGCAGTATACCAATGTCCATGTTGATAATATTCAAGGGATTAAGTTAGTGACCCTCACTTGACAGTTGCTCTCTGCAATCAATTAAATTTTTTTTTATCCAGGGCTATGGAATCCCTGTTAAATGTTACTACATAGTCGGAGCTCTTGTTCTCTCTCGCCTTGACTATTGCAACTCTCTTCTGTCAGGTTCACCAAAACACTTCATAGAAAAATTACAAAAGGTTCAAAACTCAGCTGCTAGGCTAGTTCTAAAGGCAACAAAAAAAACGTGATCACGTCACTCCACTACTCCACTCACTACATTGGCTCCCTATACAGGCACGCATTGACTACAAGCTGTCTCTTCTCTGTCACAACTTTTTCTCGGATTCCTGCATTTCCTAACTAACCGAACTTCTTTCTCTCCATTCACCCCTTCGACAGCTTCGCTCCTTCGCAGATACTCATATTATTTCTTTTCCCAAGACACGCCCTAAAACATATGGTGAACGACCGTTCTCTTTCTGTGCCCCCAAAATGGAATTCTCTTCCATTACACATCCGCAATATACCGACCGCCACAGCCTTCAAAACTGCACTCAAAACACATCTCTTTAAACTCTACTATCATGGCTGATTCCCCCCTCTGACAGATAAATGATGCTGATGGGTGCCCTCCGTGGCTTGGCTTGTTATACAGCTGTTTTTTTTTTTTTAAATTAGATAAATGTATGTTATTTTTCAAGTTACCATCATGATTGCTAATATTTTGTTATGTACAGCGTGGTGAGCCCAGCCCCAGGCTGGGGCACCACGCCATATAAGACCACATATAATGATAATAATACTTTAACCTAACATTGAAGAGAGTTGTCTGTAAAAATACATACATATTGACATCATATGAACGACAACAGGATACTTTCTGAGGGAAACTCAAGACTCACAAAAAACGGGCACACTCTACAAACAACGGGCACACTCTACAAACAACGGGCACACTCTACAAACAACGGGCACACTCTACAATTAACTCCCTGAGTATCGTGCATATGCTGATGACGTGGCACTGTTAGGGGAAATGAGAAAAGACATATCAAAAGCGTTTATTGAATTAGAAGACACTTCACTACACACTTCACTACACGCTTCACTACACGCTTCACTACACGCTTCACTACACGCTTCACTACACGCTTCACTACACGCAGGGCTGGAAGTTAAACACACAAAAAACACAATACATGACTATGTTCAAAGAAGAGCAGACAGATGAAACCATTAAAATTAGAAACAATATTTTTGAAAAATTAGATCCAAATACTTAGGATCTTTATTGAATGAGAGAAAAGAGTTACTAACAAAAAGAGAAGAAAGACTATCGACCAGACCAGAGCGTAGTTCAGTAGACTGAAAATACTCAAAAGTAAAAACAATGCAAGCAAAAAAGAAAACTATAAAACTGTAATCAGACCGGTTGTGACATACGCAAGTGAAACTTAGATCCTAATAACAACAAACAACAAACCACCGGCCAAATAACCCATTAAATTAAACTTAAACACATGGGAGAGAAAAGTTATCCGGAAAAAATATGGTGCGACGAAGGATGGATAAGGATGGAGAATACGAACCATCCAGGAAGTGTACAGTCGATATCAGGATTCCACGCTAGTAGCAGAAATAAAAAGGGCGGGCTACGTTGGGCGGGACTCCAAGTAAGAATGCCGAATGAGAGAGGAGTGAAGAGGGTGCACCACAGAGGAGTGAAGAGGGTGCACCACAGAGGAGTGAAGAGGGTGCACCACAGAGGAGTGAAGAGGGTGCACCACCAAAACCGATGACAGAGGAAAACGTCTCAAAGGCAGACCTAGGCTTAGATGGATTGATGTGGAAAGAGATCTACAGCAGAATTCAAGCATGGAAAAGATAAGATTCAGTTAGGTCTAAGTGAAAGAAAGTGGTGAGGCAGGTTAAAGCCCTACATGGGCTGTAGCACCACAGGGATGGATGGAAGAAAGTGGTGATGCAGGTTAAAGCCCTACATGGGCTGTAGCGCCACAGAGATGGATGGAAGGAAGTGGTGAGGCAGGCTAATTGCCTGCATGGTTGGCTGTAGCGCCACAGGGGTGGATGGAAGGAAGTGGTGAGGCAGGCTAATTGCCTGCATGGTTGGCTGTAGCACCACAGGGATGGATGGAAGAAAGTGGTGATGCAGGTCAAAGCCCTACATGGGCTGTAGCGCCACAGAGATGGATGAATGGAGTCGGAACAATAGCAAGGGTCTCTAGACTAGTTAAACGGTTCCAGATTAAAGTTACAAGACTCTAGTTTCTAGTTATAAGACTCTAGTTTCTAGTTATAAGACTCCCCAGACACAAGAGTTTGCCTTTAGAGTGTTATAGTATAGGCCATGGAATGCTTGTAGTTAGGGCTGAGCAGGTTGCAGTTTTTTTTACATCCGATCCGGGTCCGGGTGGTTGGAGACAATACCCGGTGGCTCCAAGTCTCGGTCCAGCTGGTTGGAGACAATACCCGGTGGCTCCAAGTCTCGGTCCAGCTGGTTGGAGACAATACCCGGTGGCTCCAAGTCTCGGTCCAGCTGGTTGGAGACAATACCCGGTGGCTCCAAGTCTCGGTCCAGCTGGTTGGAGACAATACCCGGTGGCTCCAAGTCTCGGTCCAGCTGGTTGGAGACAATACCCGGTGGCTCCAAGTCTCGGTCCGGGTGGTTGGAGACAATACCCGGTGGCTCCAAGTCTCGGTCCGGGTGGTTGGAGACAATACCCGGTGGCTCCAAGTCTCGGTCCAGCTGGTTGGAGACAATACCCGGTGGCTCCAAGTGTCGGTCCAGCTGGTTGGAGACAATACCCGGTGGCTCCAAGTCTCGGTCCAGCTGGTTGGAGACAATACCCGGTGGCTCCAAGTCTCGGTCCAACTGGTTGGAGACAATACCCGGTGGCTCCAAGTCTCGGTCCAGCTGGTTGGAGACAATATCCGGTGGCTCCAAGTCTCGGTCCAGCTGGTTGGAGACAATACCCGGTGGCTCCAAGTCTCGGTCCAGCTGGTTGGAGACAATACCCGGTGGCTCCAAGTCTCGGTCCAGCTGGTTGGAGACAATACCCGGTGGCTCCAAGTCTCGGTCCGGGTGGTTGGAGACAATACCCGGTGGCTCCAAGTCTCGGTCCAGGTGGTTGGAGACAATATCCGGTGGCTCCAAGTCCCGGTCCGGGTGGTTGGAGACAATACCCGGTGGCTCCGAGTCCCGGTCCGGCTGGTTGGAGACAATACCCGGTGGCTCCGAGTCCCGGTCCGGGTGGTTGGAGACAATGCCCGGTGGCTCCAAGTCCCGGTCCAGCTTGTTGGAGACAATACCGGGTGGCTCAGAGTTCCGGTCCGGGTGGTTGGAGACAATGCCCGGTGGCTCCGAGTCCCGGTCCAGCTGGTTGGAGACAATACCCGGTGGCTCAGAGTTCCGGTCCGGGTGTTACAAAATAAGAGATATCTTCTCATTTTCTTGAATGTGTTTCACCCAATTGGGTAAGTGAAATGTACATCGATAGAGCCAGTGGCGATCCCGAAGGCATCATACTTGAAGGCTTCAAAAGTCTAATAGATTCATCATATCAGTTCATATCAGTAACGGCTAAGAAGGGTGGAGAGTTCTTTAGAGGGAGCCCTGCAAGTTTCCCCACAAAGGTGTTGGTTGATACACTGACACGTTTGGTTATAGTTTAGCGTCGAGCTGCCAACTTTTAGGTTTAGACACAGAAAAATGAACGGACAAAAAAAAACCCAACAAGAAATTAGTTTAATCAGATATGACGTCATTTTTGTTTAATTAAAAGAAAGTGCCAAAATATTTCAATGAAATAATGAATAAACATTTTATTATTTTATGCAGCTGTAGTTAGTCAGAGTTCAATTACAATCAGAAACTAGTCTGATCACTGGAAATAATATTTAAATTTTGATATTCAAATGATCTAAAAATCCACATTTTACACAACAGCCCCCCCCCCATCCACCACATACAAAAACTCCTGAAGTTCTCAAGTGACCCCGGACATTTTGTGAGGCGATGCCCGAGGGTGTCGTGCCCCTTAGGTTGAGAAACATTGCCATAATCCATAAACATAAAAAAAATCAAACATGGAGCGGAGTCTCGCTACTTGCATCAGTGCTACTGGTCGCTGGATGGTAGCAGCTGCTGGTCACTGGTTGGTAGCAGCTGCTGGTCGCTGGTTGGTAGCAGCTGCTGGTCGCTGGCTGGTAGCAGCTGCTGGTCGCTGGTTGGTAGCAGCCGCTGGTCGCTGGTTGGTAGCAGTTGCTGGTCGCTGGATGGTAGCAGTTACTGGTCGCTGGTTGGTAGCAGCTGCTGGTCGCTGGATGGTAGCAGTTACTGGTCGCTTGTTGGTAGCAGCTGCTGGTCGCTGGATGGTAGCAGTTACTGGTCGCTGGATGGTATCAGCTGCTGGTCGCTGGTTGGTAGCAGCTGCTGGTCGCTGGTTGGTAGCAGTTGCTGGTCGCTGGATGGTAGCAGTTGCTGGTCGCTGGTTAGTAGCAGCCGCTGGTCGCTGGTTGGTAGCAGTTGCTGGTCGCTGGATGGTAGCAGCTGCTGGTCGCTGGTTGGTAGCAGCTGCTGGTCGCTGGTTGGTAGCAGCTGCTGGTCGCTGGCTGGTAGCAGTCGCTGGTTGGTAGCAGCTGCCGGTCGCTGGTTGGTAGCAGCTGCTGGTCGCTGGTTGGTAGCAGCTGCTGGTCGCTGGTTGGTAGCAGCTGCTGGTCGCTGGATGGTAGCAGTTGCTGGTCGCTGGTGGGTAGCAGCTGCTGGTCGCTGGATGGTAGCAGCTACTGGTCGCTGGTTGGTAGCAGCTGCTGGTCGCTGGATGGTAGCAGTTACTGGTCGCTGGATGGTAGCAGCTGCTGGTCGCTGGTTGGTAGCAGCTGCTGGTCGCTGGTTGGTAGCAGTTGCTGGTCGCTGGATGGTAGCAGTTCGACCAGCGACCAATCTAGCAGCTGCTGGTCGCTGGTTGGTAGCAGTCGCTGGTTGGTAGCAGCTGCTGGTCGCTGGATGGTAGCAGCTGCTGGTCGCTGGTTGGTAGCAGCTGCTGGTCGCTGGTTAGTAGCAGCTGCTGGTCGCTGGTTGGTAGCAGCTGCTGGTCGCTGGTTGGTAGCAGCTGCTGGTCGCTGGTTGGTAGCAGCTGCTGGTCGCTGGTTAGTAGCAGCTGCTGGTCGCTGGTTGGTAGCAGTCGCTGGTTGGTAGCAGCTGCTGGTCGCTGGATGGTAGCAGCTGCTGGTCGCTGGTTGGTAGCAGCTGCTGGTCGCTGGTTGGTAGCAGCCGCTGGTCGCAGGTTGGTACCAGTTGCCTTTTCGCTGGTTTGGTATCAGTTTTCATTTTTCTGACACCAACATATACATTTTTAAAAACATGAAACCATCAACTCCTTCCCTCAGTTCAGCCAATTGTTTCACACATTAAGTGAGTTTTAAATTACTTTACTATTTTTGATTCTATGGCATAACTTATTTCTTATAAATATTACACACACATACACACACACACATACACACACCGTCTGCCCTGTATCATCAGCCAATCACCATGCGACACAACATATCATTTGTTAATAGAAAGTGCCATGGTCATAACCAAAGATAAGCATCCTGCTAATACAAATCATGACACAAAAGTCGCAGCAAATGCATCATTGTTTATTCATAGAATGAGAGCTGAGCAGTTTCAATAAGCCAACACTTAGTTTAGCACGAATGGCTACTCAGTTTTCTATTATACTTATTGCATTCAAATTAAATTTATAAAAAAAAAAAGTCTCTAACAAACAAAAAAAAAAAAAAAGAGAAAAAAAACAACCAAACAAAAAAAAAAAGAATTTAAGACAA
>CAXITT010000494.1:403564-438721 GCA_964033795.1 Lymnaea stagnalis
GAGAGAGAGAGAGAGAGAGATGGAGAGAGAGAGAGAGAGAGAGAGAGAGAGATGGAGTTAGATGATAGAGAAAAATAAAGAGAGTGAGAGGGAAAAAAATAAATAAAGTGTGAGTGAAAAATAGATATAGTAAGAAATCGATAGTGGGAGGAGAGAGTGATAAATAAAGTGGGAGGAGAGAAAGAGAGAGAGAGAGAGGGAATGTAGGGAGGGAATTGTCATTAATCTGGATTATTTTGACCATCGCACGTACCCGGGTATCCAATCACCAACTTTTATTTAACCATTCACAGCGCTCGTTCACAAGGAGACGAACCCCCCCCCAACCCCGTGGGACGCTGACGGACACGCTGGTCGACACCAGCAGCTCCAGTTTTTACTCACACTGTGAGCACACATACGACCTGGTCTATGGTGGTGGGTGGAGCCTGTGGTGCCTTTCATGCCGTGACATCGTGTGGAAGGTTGTCTCTCATTAACCGGTCAGTCCGATGATTAGCAGGCAGCAGTAGGATGCGTTGTTCACCGGCTCGTCCGCAAGCTCTGACCGTGTCCACTGTTGGCAGCAAGGTAAGTTTTTTTTCAAATCAAAGTATTTTAGAGTTGGATATGCGGTGTGCTGATGATTGGTAGTACTAAAAATCAACAAAATTGGGTGAAATCGATTGTGTTATGTGACCGCATTGTATCGGGTATTAACGATCTGGCTTGGAGTATCGAACGTATCGATTAGCTATCGACGGATGGATAGAGCGGAGAGGTTCGGGCTGAACAAATTCAGCTATATATGGGGCTGACGTTAGTGTGGTGTGGTGGCTGAGCGTGCATGTTTGATGTGTGGGTGGACTGTGTTGGTGGTGTTGGGGCTAAACTACGTGTGGTGTGAAGGGCCTGTGGTGCACCGGTCACAATGGCAATGATGATGGAACTAACGAATGTGTGGGTGGATGGTGTCAGCACTGGTCTGAATGTGGTGTGAAGGGTCTGTGGTGCACCGGTCATAATGTCAATGATGATGGAACTAACGAATGTGTGGGTGGATGGTGTCAGCACTGGCCTGAATGTGGTGTGAAGGGTCTGTGACGGAGTAACCGTACCGCGTGGATGCCAGTGGTGCATACAACAGTGATGGTAGAACTGTGTAAAAACTAATGAAATAAATAACAGATGAACTGATCCTAAAGCAAGGGTCTCAAACTCGCGGTCCGCGGGCCATTTGCGGCCCGCAATATGATATTTTGCGGCCCGCGACATGACAGAAAATTTAGTGTTAATGCGGCCCACGTGTTTTCCCCCATTCTCATATCTATAATGTGACCCTCCGCGACGGTTTCAGTCGAATCTCACCGACTGGTCTAATCATGATTGTTATGATGTTTGCATAGAATTGGACGTTGATTAGAATGGTCAAACCCGTTTTAAAATTGGACTTAATGTGTAGCACTTAATGCGACAAACATGGCGGCCAAAGTGTGGTTTTGAGAAAACATGCTTCTAACATTATATATACATATTTCAAAAATTTCAAAAAGGCAGTTGGCGGGTAATGCACAACCATAATAGTGAAACTTGTAGCAATCTGACACAGTATCGAAGAATCTCTATTAAAATTGCCGCTAATTTTGAAAGGTGGGGGAATTTCTGAACCTGTCAGCTTGGTCACGTGTGCTGTCATGTCACTGGCCACAAGCAGTAGGAGGAAGAAAGTGAAGCCTAGTTTTTGAGAACCCTTGATGTTTTTATCTGTTATAATTAAAGGTTGAGCAGATGGTAACAGTTGTACTTTATTGAAGTTGTAATCGCTTTTTTGTGGAACACTTGATGCGGCCCAGTCTCACTCAGAGTCTGCCTCCTGCGGCCCAGTCTCACTCAGACTCTGCCTCCTGCGGCCCAGTCTCGTCTCAGACTCTGCCTCCTGCGGCCCAGTGTCACTCAGACTCTGCCTAACTCTGCCTCCTGCGGCCCAGTCTCACTCAGACTCTGCCTCCTGCGGCCCGGTCTCACTCAGACTCTGCCTCCTGCGGCCCAGTCTCACTCAGACTCGGCCTCCTGCGGCCCAGTCTCACTCAGACTCTGCCTCCTGCGGCCCAGTCTCACTCAGACTCTGCCTCCTGCGGCCCGGTCTCACTCAGACTCTGCCTCCTGCGGCCCCCGGATGATTTGAGTTTGAGACCCCTGCCCTAAAGCAATAATGCTATTATAATGCACGTTAGTTGCCTTCTCCGTCTTGTACTTGTCTATTCCCGTGCTGGCGTAGTATGGCTATGGCTATGGCTATGGCTATGGCTATGGCTATGGCTATGGCTATTTTGTCTAATGAAATGCGATGTGACTTTTTCCTTTCTTGCATTTACTTATACTTATAGAACTTTCTAAGTCAAATATAACTGTTAGTTGGTAAGCAAGCAGAGAAAACCAAACTTCCAATTCTGATCAGAATAATATCATCTATGACCTCTTGTCAATTCGTGGTCGCTGATGCGTACACCACTCGTGTGTCTGTGTCTGTGGGGAGCAATCTATCCAGTAAACGTTTCAAAAATAGCACAAGAATAATAACCGAGCGTGTGTTCATTATCGTGGTATGTGCGTATCTGAGTCTTGGTAAGACGTTAGGCAAACTAGAGGAGTCATATTGTGCGTACCTGAGTCTTGGTACGACGTTAGGCAAACTAGAGGAGTCATATTGTGCGTACGTGAGTCTTGGTACGACGTTAGGCAAACTAGAGGAGTCATATTGTGCGTACCTGAGTCTTGGTACGACGTTAGGCAAATTAGAGGAGTCATATTGTGCGTACCTGAGTCTTGGTACGACGTTAGGCAAATTAGAGGAGTCATATTGTGCGTACCTGAGTCTTGTTAAGTCGTTAGGCCGACTAGAGGAGTCATATTGTGGACAACCACATCCTACGCGATCTACCTTAGGTCTCGCCTCAGCTCCCAACTTCGCCCACTGAAGGGCCATCCTCAAGTGACGTCAGACTATTTTAACCTATATTTTACCCTCCAGGCAAAAATAAATAATTAAACAAATATATAATAACGATAAGAATCAGATCAGTGGCAGCATTTATGGAGGCCCTCTGACAGCATTTATGGAGGCCCTCTGACAGCATTTATGGAGGCCCTCTGACAAGCTTTGCCCCCAGCATTTGTTAGCCATAATTCAGAAAACCTGTACAGGTAGAAACGGATGTTATGTGTATAATCATGCCCCCCCCTCCCCCATTGTCTTTGACTGTTCTTACCTGTTTGATCCGCCAATGGTGAGGTCCCTCGGGGCGCATGTGCTCGCTGAAGCGTGCAAGGACGTAGGAAGACATGCGCGCCCGGTAAGTGGCAGGCTTGAACCCCGTCACCCTACGCAGCCAGTCCAACATCCGGGTAGACTGGATCAGAGGGTCGACCTGGCGAGCAATGCACGGTTCAGGGAGACCGTTTGAGTGACCTGAGCCATTGGTTCAGACTTAGATCTTCTGTGGCCCCCCTGTGCAATTACATAATTTGCTAGCAGGTATCCCTATGCAAAAAAAGAAACACTTTGAAATGATACGCTACATAAAAATGGCTACTTGTATCATTAGATTTAGTATCAGTGGAATTGTGTATAGTTGACACGGGAGTAGAGAGAAGAGGTTATTGTGTATAGTTGACATGCTAGTGAGAGAAGAGGTTATTGTGTATAGTTGACATACTAGTGAGAGAAGAGGTTATTGTGTATAGCTGACATAGGAGTAGAGAGAAGAGGTTATTGTGTATAGCTGACATGCTAGTGAGAGAAGAGGTTATTGTGTATAGCTGACATAGGAGTAGAGAGAAGAGGTTATTGTGTATAGCTGACATACTAGTGAGAGAAGAGGTTATTGTGTATAGCTGACATAGGAGTAGAGAGAAGAGGTTATTGTGTATAGCTGACATACTAGTGAGAGAAGAGGTTATTGTGTATAGCTGACATAGGAGTAGAGAGAAGAGGTTATTGTGTATAGTTGACATACTAGTGAGAGAAGAGGTTATTGTGTATAGCTGACATAGGAGTAGAGAGAAGAGGTTATTGTGTATAGCTGACATAGGAGTAGAGAGAAGAGGTTATTGTGTATAGTTGACATACTAGTGAGAGAAGAGGTTATTGTGTATAGCAGACATAGGAGTAGAGAGAAGAGGTTA
Organism: Lymnaea stagnalis; assembly: GCA_964033795.1. NCBI lineage: Eukaryota > Metazoa > Mollusca > Gastropoda > Lymnaeidae > Lymnaea > Lymnaea stagnalis. The sequence goes on from CAXITT010000494.1 coordinate 407,729, forward strand.
TTGTGTATAGCTGACATAGGAGTAGAGAGAAGAGGTTATTGTGTATAGCTGACATACTAGTGAGAGAAGAGGTTATTGTGTATAGCTGACATAGGAGTAGAGAGAAGAGGTTATTGTGTATAGTTGACATACTAGTGAGAGAAGAGGTTATTGTGTATAGCTGACATAGGAGTAGAGAGAAGAGGTTATTGTGTATAGTTGACATGCTAGTGAGAGAAGAGGTTATTGTGTATAGTTGACATACTAGTGAGAGAAGAGGTTATTGTGTATAGCTGACATAGGAGTAGAGAGAAGAGGTTATTGTGTATAGCTGACATACTAGTGAGAGAAGGGGTTATTGTATATAGCTGACAGAGGAGTAGAGAGAAGAGGTCATTTGTGAGTAAATTATTGGAAATTAATTCTGAACAAAGTGTGCCGCCAAGTAAGTTGACCGTATGTTCAATATCTTATTTCTGCTTTGGTTTGTGCTGTGCGGTGGCGATTTCGTCCGATTGAATGTGATGAACCCTTGAGGATTGGAATGTGATGAACCCTTGAGGATTGGAATGTGATGAACCCTTGAGGATTGGAATGTGATGAACCCTTGAGGATTGGAATGTGATGAACCCTTGAGGATTGGAATGTGATGAACCCTTGAGGATTGGAATGTGATGAACCCTTGAGGATTGGAATGTGATGAACCCTTGAGGATTGGAATGTGATGAACCCTTGAGGATTGGAATGTGATGAACCCTTGAGGATTGGAATGTGATGAACCCTTGAGGATTGGAATGTGATGAACCCTTGAGGATTGGAATGTGATGAACCCTTGAGGATTGGAATGTGATGAACCCTTGAGGATTGTCTCATCTTAAAAATGGCATTTGTCAAAACTCAGTCCTTCATTCAATCAGCCAATAAACATTTTCAAAATGCCGATATAGTCAACAATTAAAGAATCCATAAACAAACAAGTGTGATCAGAAGAATTAGTCAGTCGTCAAGACCAGTACTTCCAGATGACCAGGTTGGCATAAAATTGTCAGTCAGTCTAACCAGCCAACCATTCCATAACCGAGCCAACTTGAAATTGTCACTCATTCTAACTCCACCTCAGGTATGCACAAACATATTCAAGGACGTGTAGAGGACAAGTGATCAAATAACCCACTACTCTCCCTCCCCCACCCACCCACCCACCCACCTCCCCCGCCCGTCTCACCCTGCCCCGTGACAAAACAGCTCCCTTGGAGGAAATACCTGTCTTTTCAGCCACGCATTGCCGAGCACGGACACACGTGAACGGCTGGCCTCCCTCACCCCCACCACTGGGTGTCCCAATCTCCTTCACCTGTAGCACGGTGTAAGCTCTTACACTTGTGATCATTAAGGGCCTGTGTCCGTGAGTAACTGAGTGAGGCGTGTCCAGAGGGGGGTGGGGATTAAATACGTCAGTAGTGGGGCGGGGCCTGAACGTTGGGACTGTTTGAATTATTAGCACCTTAATTATTAATGACATTTTCCGCCACCTCATTAATGAATGAATGCGACACTTCGTAGAGTCGGATTTATGGAGCTGAAATAGTCTTCAATTAAGCTTGAATTATTTCAATTCTAGGTTAAATAAGCTCTTATAATTTACAACTGTAGATACACTCATAAAAATTACAAATCTAGATAAGTTCTTGTAAATTACAGTTCTATTTGCCGCTCTAATGAATAACTTTAATCAAGCCCTAAGCATAACTTCGCCTCTGGATTAAGTGTAAGAAAAAATGAACCTGACATATGATCTCATTCATTTCATTTAGCTTCACTGAATTACTTTGGACGCTACTTAAATACTACTTAAACGCTCCTGAAATATGTCTGGTGTATCAATGAAATACTACTTAAACGCTCCTGAAATATGTCTGGTGTATCAATGAAATACTACTTAAACGCTCCTGAAATATGTCTGGTGTATCAATGAAATACTACTTAAACGCTCCTGAAATTTGTCTGGTGTATCAATGAAATACTACTTAAACGCTCCTGAAATATGTCTGGTGTATCAATGAAATACTACTTAAACGCTCCTGAAATATGTCTGGTGTATCAATGAAATACTACTTAAACGCTCCTGAAATATGTCTGGTGTATCAATGAAATACTACTTAAACGCTCCTGAAATATGTCTGGTGTATCAATGAAATACTACTTAAACGCTCCTGAAATTTGTCTGGTGTATCAATGAAATACTACTTAAACGCTCCTGAAATATGTCTGGTGTACCAATGAAATACTACTTTTGATGCTACTGAAGTACTTCATCCTTTTGGAAGCTACTAAAGTACTCCATGTAAGTACAGGCCAAAACGTGCCAAAGTGAACTCGTTTTTATAGCCATTTTAATGTTTTAGCTACTGTTTCTGAAGTCATTTTTCACATTGTAGTTACTATTCTAGTGGCTCTGGTTTTTCATTTTTATTTTACTTTAGAAGTTTAAATAGTTTACATATTTTTAATAATTGTAAAGCGCTTAGAGCTGTAAGGTAAGCGCTGTACAAAAAAGGCCTAAATAAATAAATAAAAAAATAATGAGTAGGCTAGTAATAAGTAGGCTATAAATGAGTGGGCTAGTAATGAGAAGGCTAGTAATGAGTAGGCTAGTAATGAGTAGGCTAGTAATGAGTAGGCGAGTAATAAGTAGGCTAGTGATGAGTAGGCTAGTAATAAGTAGGCTAGTAATGAGTAGGCTAGTAATGAGTAGGCTAGTAATGAGTAGGCGAGTAATGAGTAGGCTAGTGATGAGTAGGCTAGTAATGAGTAGGCTAGTAATGAGTAGGCTAGTAATAAGTAGGCTAGTAATGAGTAGGCTAGTAATGAGTAGGCTAGTAATGAGTAGGCTAGTAATGAGTAGGCGAGTAATAAGTAGGCTAGTGATGAGTAGGCTAGTAATAAATAGGCTAGTAATGAGTAGGCTAGTAATGAGTAGGCTAGTAATGAGTAGGCGAGTAATGAGTAGGCTAGTGATGAGTAGGCTAGTAATGAGTAGGCTAGTAATGAGTAGGCTAGTAATGAGTAGGCGAGTAATGAGTAGGCTAGTGATGAGTAGGCTAGTAATGAGTAGGATAGTGATGAGTAGGCTAGTGATGAGTAGGCTAGTGATGAGTAGGCTAGTGATGAGTAGGCTAGTAATGAGTAGGCTAGTAATGAGTAGGCTAGTAATGAGTAGGCTAGTTATGAGTAGGCGAGTAATGAGTAGGCGAGTAATGAGTAGGCTAGTTATGAGTAGGCTAGTAATGAGTAGGCTAGTAATGAGTAGGCTAGTGATGAGTAGGCGAGTGATGAGTAGGCTAGTGATGAGTAGGCTAGTGATGATTAGGCTAGTGATGAGTAGGCTAGTGATGAGTTGGCTAGTGATGAGTAGGCTAGTAATAAGTAGGCTAGTAATGAGTAGGCTAGTAATGAGTAGGCTAGTAATGAGTAGGCGAGTAATGAGTAGGCTAGTGATGAGTAGGCTAGTGATGAGTAGGCGAGTAATGAGTAGGCTAGTAATGAGTAGGCTAGTAATGAGTAGGCTAGTAATGAGTAGGCTAGTAATGAGTAGGCTAGTTATGAGTAGGCTAGTAATGAGTAGGCTAGTAATTAGTAGGCTAGTTATGAGTAGGCGAGTAATGAGTAGGCTATTAATGAGTAGGCTAGTAATGAGTAGGCTAGTAATGAGTAGGCTAGTAATGAGTAGGCTAGTAATGAGTAGGCGAGTAATGAGTAGGCTAGTAATGAGTAGGCTAGTAATGAGTAGGCGAGTAATGAGTAGGCTAGTGATGAGTAGGCGAGTAATGAGTAGGCGAGTAATGAGTAGGCTAGTAATGAGTAGGCTAGTGATGAGTAGGCTAGTAATGAGTAGGCTAGTAATGAGTAGGCTAGTAATGAGTAGGCTAGTAATGAGTAGGCTAGTAATGAGTAGGCTAGTAATGAGTAGGCTAGTAATGAGTAGGCTAGTAATGAGTAGGCTAGTAATGAGTAGGCTAGTAATGAGTAGGCTAGTAATGAGTAGGCTAGTAATGAGTAGGCTAGTAATGAGTAGGCTAGTAATGAGTAGGCTAGTAATGAGTAGGCTAGTAATGAGTAGGCTAGTAATGAGTAGGCTAGTAATGAGTAGGCTAGTAATGAGTAGGCTAGTAATGAGTAGGCTAGTAATGAGTAGGCTAGTAATGAGTAGGCTAGTAATGAGTAGGCTAGTAATGAGTAGGCTAGTAATGAGTAGGCTAGTAATGAGTAGGCTAGTAATGAGTAGGCTAGTAATGAGTAGGCTAGTAATGAGTAGGCTAGTAATGAGTAGGCTAGTAATGAGTAGGCTAGTAATGAGTAGGCTAGTAATGAGTAGGCTAGTAATGAGTAGGCTAGTAATGAGTAGGCTAGTAATGAGTAGGCTAGTAATGAGTAGGCTAGTAATGAGTAGGCTAGTAATGAGTAGGCTAGTAATGAGTAGGCTAGTAATGAGTAGGCTAGTAATGAGTAGGCTAGTAATGAGTAGGCTAGTAATGAGTAGGCTAGTAATGAGTAGGCTAGTAATGAGTAGGCTAGTAATGAGTAGGCTAGTAATGAGTAGGCTAGTAATGAGTAGGCTAGTAATGAGTAGGCTAGTAATGAGTAGGCTAGTAATGAGTAGGCTAGTAATGAGTAGGCTAGTAATGAGTAGGCTAGTAATGAGTAGGCTAGTAATGAGTAGGCTAGTAATGAGTAGGCTAGTAATGAGTAGGCTAGTAATGAGTAGGCTAGTAATGAGTAGGCTAGTAATGAGTAGGCTAGTAATGAGTAGGCTAGTAATGAGTAGGCTAGTAATGAGTAGGCTAGTAATGAGTAGGCTAGTAATGAGTAGGCGAGTAATGAGTAGGCTAGTGATGAGTAGGCTAGTGATGAGTAGGCGAGTAATGAGTAGGCGAGTAATGAGTAGGCTAGTAATGAGTAGGCTAGTAATGAGTAGGCTAGTGATGAGTAGGCGAGTGATGAGTAGGCTAGTGATGAGTAGGCTAGTAATGAGTAGGCGAGTGATGAGTAGGCGAGTGATGAGTAGGCGAGTGATGAGTAGGCTAGTGATGAGTAGGCTAGTAATGAGTAGGCTAGTAATGAGTAGGCTAGTGATGAGTAGGCTAGTAATGAGTAGGCTAGTAATGAGTAGGCTAGTAATGAGTAGGCTAGTGATGAGTAGGCTAGTGATGAGTAGGCTAGTGATGAGTAGGCTAGTAATGAGTAGGCTAGTAATGAGTAGGCTAGTGATGAGTAGGCTAGTAATGAGTAGGCTAGTAATGAGTAGGCTAGTGATGAGTAGGCTAGTAATGAGTAGGCTAGTAATGAGTAGGCTAGTAATGAGTAGGCGAGTGATGAGTAGGCTAGTGATGAGTAGGCTAGTAATGAGTAGGCGAGTAATGAGTAGGCTAGTAATGAGTAGGCTAGTAATGAGTAGGCTAGTAATGAGTAGGCTAGTAATGAGTAGGCTAGTAATGAGTAGGCTAGTAATGAGTAGGCTAGTAATGAGTAGGCTAGTAATGAGTAGGCTAGTAATGAGTAGGCTAGTAATGAGTAGGCTAGTAATGAGTAGGCTAGTAATGAGTAGGCTAGTAATGAGTAGGCTAGTAATGAGTAGGCTAGTAATGAGTAGGCTAGTAATGAGTAGGCTAGTAATGAGTAGGCTAGTAATGAGTAGGCTAGTAATGAGTAGGCTAGTAATGAGTAGGCTAGTAATGAGTAGGCTAGTAATGAGTAGGCTAGTAATGAGTAGGCTAGTAATGAGTAGGCTAGTAATGAGTAGGCTAGTAATGAGTAGGCTAGTAATGAGTAGGCTAGTAATGAGTAGGCTAGTAATGAGTAGGCTAGTAATGAGTAGGCTAGTAATGAGTAGGCTAGTAATGAGTAGGCTAGTAATGAGTAGGCTAGTAATGAGTAGGCTAGTAATGAGTAGGCTAGTAATGAGTAGGCTAGTAATGAGTAGGCTAGTAATGAGTAGGCTAGTAATGAGTAGGCTAGTAATGAGTAGGCTAGTAATGAGTAGGCTAGTAATGAGTAGGCTAGTAATGAGTAGGCTAGTAATGAGTAGGCTAGTAATGAGTAGGCTAGTAATGAGTAGGCTAGTAATGAGTAGGCTAGTAATGAGTAGGCTAGTAATGAGTAGGCTAGTAATGAGTAGGCTAGTAATGAGTAGGCTAGTAATGAGTAGGCTAGTAATGAGTAGGCTAGTAATGAGTAGGCTAGTAATGAGTAGGCTAGTAATGAGTAGGCTAGTAATGAGTAGGCTAGTAATGAGTAGGCTAGTAATGAGTAGGCTAGTAATGAGTAGGCTAGTAATGAGTAGGCTAGTAATGAGTAGGCTAGTAATGAGTAGGCTAGTAATGAGTAGGCTAGTAATGAGTAGGCTAGTAATGAGTAGGCTAGTAATGAGTAGGCTAGTAATGAGTAGGCTAGTAATGAGTAGGCTAGTAATGAGTAGGCTAGTAATGAGTAGGCTAGTAATGAGTAGGCTAGTAATGAGTAGGCTAGTGATGAGTAGGCTAGTAATGAGTAGGCGAGTAATGAGTAGGCTAGTGATGAGTAGGCTAGTGATGAGTAGGCGAGTAATGAGTAGGCGAGTAATGAGTAGGCTAGTAATGAGTAGGCTAGTGATGAGTAGGCTAGTGATGAGTAGGCTAGTAATGAGTAGGCTAGTAATGAGTAGGCTAGTAATGAGTAGGCGAGTAATGAGTAGGTTAGTAATGAGTAGGCTAGTGATGTGTAGACTAGTAATGAGTAGGCTAGTAATGAGTAGGCTAGTAATGAGTAGGCTAGTAATGAGTAGGCTAGTAATGAGTAGGCGAGTAATGAGTAGGCTAGTGATGAGTAGGCTAGTAATGAGTAGGCTAGTAATGAGTAGGCTAGTAATGAGTAGGCTAGTAATGAGTAGGCTAGTAATGAGTAGGCTAGTAATGAGTAGGCTAGTAATGAGTAGGCTAGTAATGAGTAGGCGAGTAATGAGTAGGCTAGTGATGAGTAGGCTAGTAATGAGTAGGCGAGTAATGAGTAGGCTAGTAATGAGTAGGCTAGTGATGAGTAGGCAAGTGATGAGTAGGCGAGTGTTGAGTAGGCTAGTGATGAGTAGGCTAGTAATGAGTAGGCTAGTAATGAGTAGGCTAGTAATGAGTAGGCGAGTGATGAGTAGGCTAGTGATGAGTAGGCTAGTGATGAGTAGGCTAGTAATGAGTAGGCGAGTAATGAGTAAAGTAGGCTAGTAATGAGTAGGCTAGTAATGAGTAGGCTAGTAATGAGTAGGCGAGTAATGAGTAGGCTAGTGATGAGTAGGCTAGTAATGAGTAGGCTAGTAATGAGTAGGCTAGTAATGAGTAGGCTAGTAATGAGTAGGCTAGTAATGAGTAGGCTAGTAATGAGTAGGCTAGTAATGAGTAGGCTAGTAATGAGTAGGCGAGTAATGAGTAGGTTAGTAATGAGTAGGCTAGTGATGTGTAGACTAGTAATGAGTAGGCTAGTAATGAGTAGGCTAGTAATGAGTAGGCTAGTAATGAGTAGGCTAGTAATGACTAGGCGAGTAATGAGTAGGCTAGTGATGAGTAGGCTAGTAATGAGTAGGCTAGTAATGAGTAGGCTAGTAATGAGTAGACGAGTGATGAGTAGGCTAGTGATGAGTAGGCTAGTAATGAGTAGGCGAGTAATGAGTAGGCGAGTAATGAGTAGGCTAGTGATGAGTAGGCAAGTGATGAGTAGGCGAGTGATGAGTAGGCTAGTGATGAGTAGGCTAGTAATGAGTAGGCTAGTAATGAGTAGGCTAGTAATGAGTAGGCGAGTGATGAGTAGGCTAGTGATGAGTAGGCTAGTGATGAGTAGGCTAGTAATGAGTAGGCTAGTAATGAGTAGGCGAGTAATGAGTAGGCTAGTAATGAGTAGGCTAGTAATGAGTAGGCGAGTAATGAGTAGGCTAGTGATGAGTAGGCTAGTGATGAGTAGGCGAGTAATGAGTAGGCGAGTAATGAGTAGGCTAGTAATGAGTAGGCTAGTAATGAGTAGGCTAGTAATGAGTAGGCGAGTGATGAGTAGGCGAGTGATGAGTAGGCTAGTAATGAGTAGGCGAGTGATGAGTAGGCGAGTGTTGAATAGGCTAGTAATGAGTAGGCTAGTGATGAGTAGGCTAGTAATGAGTAGGCTAGTGATGAGTAGGCTAGTAATGAGTAGGCTAGTAATGAGTAGGCTAGTGATGAGTAGGCTAGTGATGAGTAGGCTAGTAATGAGTAGGCGAGTGATGAGTAGGCGAGTGATGCGTAGGCTAGTAATGAGTAGGCTAGTGATGAGTAGGCGAGTGATGAGTAGGCTAGTAATGAGTAGGCTAGTAATGAGTAGGCTAGTAATGAGTAGGCTAGTGATGAGTAGGCTAGTGATGAGTAGGCTAGTAATGAGTAGGCTAGTAATGAGTAGGCTAGTGATGAGTAGGCTAGTGATGAGTAGGCTAGTAATGAGTAGGCTAGTAATGAGTAGGCTAGTAATGAGTAGGCTAGTAATGAGTAGGCTAGTAATGAGTAGGCTAGTAATGAGTAGGCTAGTAATGAGTAGGCTAGTAATGAGTAGGCTAGTAATGAGTAGGCTAGTAATGAGTAGGCTAGTAATGAGTAGGCTAGTAATGAGTAGGCTAGTAATGAGTAGGCTAGTAATGAGTAGGCTAGTAATGAGTAGGCTAGTAATGAGTAGGCTAGTAATGAGTAGGCTAGTAATGAGTAGGCTAGTAATGAGTAGGCTAGTAATGAGTAGGCTAGTAATGAGTAGGCTAGTAATGAGTAGGCTAGTAATGAGTAGGCTAGTAATGAGTAGGCTAGTAATGAGTAGGCTAGTAATGAGTAGGCTAGTAATGAGTAGGCTAGTAATGAGTAGGCTAGTAATGAGTAGGCTAGTAATGAGTAGGCTAGTAATGAGTAGGCTAGTAATGAGTAGGCTAGTAATGAGTAGGCTAGTAATGAGTAGGCTAGTAATGAGTAGGCTAGTAATGAGTAGGCTAGTAATGAGTAGGCTAGTAATGAGTAGGCTAGTAATGAGTAGGCTAGTAATGAGTAGGCTAGTAATGAGTAGGCTAGTAATGAGTAGGCTAGTAATGAGTAGGCTAGTAATGAGTAGGCTAGTAATGAGTAGGCTAGTAATGAGTAGGCTAGTAATGAGTAGGCTAGTAATGAGTAGGCTAGTAATGAGTAGGCTAGTAATGAGTAGGCTAGTAATGAGTAGGCTAGTAATGAGTAGGCTAGTAATGAGTAGGCTAGTAATGAGTAGGCTAGTAATGAGTAGGCTAGTAATGAGTAGGCTAGTAATGAGTAGGCTAGTAATGAGTAGGCTAGTAATGAGTAGGCTAGTAATGAGTAGGCTAGTAATGAGTAGGCTAGTAATGAGTAGGCTAGTAATGAGTAGGCGAGTGATGAGTAGGCTAGTGATGAGTAGGCTAGTGATGAGTAGGCTAGTGATGAGTAGGCTAGTAATGAGTAGGCTAGTAATGAGTAGGCTAGTAATGAGTAGGCGAGTGATGAGTAGGCTAGTGATGAGTAGGCTAGTGATGAGTAGGCTAGTAATGAGTAGGCGAGTAATGAGTAGGCTAGTAATGAGTAGGCTAGTAATGAGTAGGCGAGTAATGAGTAGGCTAGTGATGAGTAGGCTAGTGATGAGTAGGCGAGTAATGAGTAGGCGAGTAATGAGTAGGCTAGTAATGAGTAGGCTAGTAATGAGTAGGCGAGTGATGAGTAGGCGAGTAATGAGTAGGCTAGTAATGAGTAGGCTAGTTATGAGTAGGCTAGTAATGAGTAGGCTAGTAATGAGTAGGCTAGTAATTAGTAGGCTAGTTATGAGTAGGCGAGTAATGAGTAGGCTAGTAATGAGTAGGCTAGTAATGAGTAGGCTAGTAATGAGTAGGCTAGTAATGAGTAGGCGAGTAATGAGTAGGCTAGTTATGAGTAGGCTAGTAATGAGTAGGCTAGTAATGAGTAGGCTAGTAATGAGTAGGCTAGTAATGAGTAGGCTAGTAATGAGTAGGCTAGTAATGAGTAGGCTAGTAATGAGTAGGCTAGTAATGAGTAGGCTAGTAATGAGTAGGCTAGTAATGAGTAGGCTAGTAATGAGTAGGCTAGTAATGAGTAGGCTAGTAATGAGTAGGCTAGTAATGAGTAGGCTAGTAATGAGTAGGCTAGTAATGAGTAGGCTAGTAATGAGTAGGCTAGTAATGAGTAGGCTAGTAATGAGTAGGCTAGTAATGAGTAGGCTAGTAATGAGTAGGCTAGTAATGAGTAGGCTAGTAATGAGTAGGCTAGTAATGAGTAGGCTAGTAATGAGTAGGCTAGTAATGAGTAGGCTAGTAATGAGTAGGCTAGTAATGAGTAGGCTAGTAATGAGTAGGCTAGTAATGAGTAGGCTAGTAATGAGTAGGCTAGTAATGAGTAGGCTAGTAATGAGTAGGCTAGTAATGAGTAGGCTAGTAATGAGTAGGCTAGTAATGAGTAGGCTAGTAATGAGTAGGCTAGTAATGAGTAGGCTAGTAATGAGTAGGCTAGTAATGAGTAGGCTAGTAATGAGTAGGCTAGTAATGAGTAGGCTAGTAATGAGTAGGCTAGTAATGAGTAGGCTAGTAATGAGTAGGCTAGTAATGAGTAGGCTAGTAATGAGTAGGCTAGTAATGAGTAGGCTAGTAATGAGTAGGCTAGTAATGAGTAGGCTAGTAATGAGTAGGCTAGTAATGAGTAGGCTAGTAATGAGTAGGCTAGTAATGAGTAGGCTAGTAATGAGTAGGCTAGTAATGAGTAGGCTAGTAATGAGTAGGCTAGTAATGAGTAGGCTAGTAATGAGTAGGCTAGTAATGAGTAGGCTAGTAATGAGTAGGCTAGTAATGAGTAGGCTAGTAATGAGTAGGCTAGTAATGAGTAGGCTAGTAATGAGTAGGCTAGTAATGAGTAGGCTAGTAATGAGTAGGCTAGTAATGAGTAGGCTAGTAATGAGTAGGCTAGTAATGAGTAGGCTAGTAATGAGTAGGCTAGTAATGAGTAGGCTAGTAATGAGTAGGCTAGTAATGAGTAGGCTAGTAATGAGTAGGCTAGTAATGAGTAGGCTAGTAATGAGTAGGCTAGTAATGAGTAGGCTAGTAATGAGTAGGCTAGTAATGAGTAGGCTAGTAATGAGTAGGCTAGTAATGAGTAGGCTAGTAATGAGTAGGCTAGTAATGAGTAGGCTAGTAATGAGTAGGCTAGTAATGAGTAGGCTAGTAATGAGTAGGCTAGTAATGAGTAGGCTAGTAATGAGTAGGCTAGTAATGAGTAGGCTAGTAATGAGTAGGCTAGTAATGAGTAGGCTAGTAATGAGTAGGCTAGTAATGAGTAGGCTAGTAATGAGTAGGCTAGTAATGAGTAGGCTAGTAATGAGTAGGCTAGTAATGAGTAGGCTAGTAATGAGTAGGCTAGTAATGAGTAGGCTAGTAATGAGTAGGCTAGTAATGAGTAGGCTAGTAATGAGTAGGCTAGTAATGAGTAGGCTAGTAATGAGTAGGCTAGTAATGAGTAGGCTAGTAATGAGTAGGCTAGTAATGAGTAGGCTAGTAATGAGTAGGCTAGTAATGAGTAGGCTAGTAATGAGTAGGCTAGTAATGAGTAGGCTAGTAATGAGTAGGCTAGTAATGAGTAGGCTAGTAATGAGTAGGCTAGTAATGAGTAGGCTAGTAATGAGTAGGCTAGTAATGAGTAGGCTAGTAATGAGTAGGCTAGTAATGAGTAGGCTAGTAATGAGTAGGCTAGTAATGAGTAGGCTAGTGATGAGTAGGCTAGTGATGAGTAGGCTAGTGATGAGTAGGCTAGTGATGAGTAGGCTAGTGATGAGTAGGCTAGTGATGAGTAGGCTAGTGATGAGTAGGCTAGTAATGAGTAGGCTAGTAATGAGTAGGCTAGTAATGAGTAGGCTAGTGATGAGTAGGCTAGTGATGAGTAGGCTAGTAATGAGTAAGCGAGTGATGAGTAGGCGAGTAATGAGTAGGCTAGTAATGAGTAGGCTAGTGATGAGTAGGCGAGTGATGAGTAGGCTAGTAATGAGTAGGCTAGTAATGAGTAGGCTAGTAATGAGTAGGCTAGTGATGAGTAGGCTAGTAATGAGTAGGCTAGTGATGAGTAGGCTAGTGATGAGTAGGCTAGTGATGAGTAGGCTAGTTATGAGTAGGCTAGTGATGAGTAGGCTAGTGATGAGTAGGCTAGTAATGAGTAGGCTAGTAATGAGTAGGCGAGTGATGAGTAGGCTAGTGATGAGTAGGCTAGTAATGAGTAGGCGAGTAATGAGTAGGCTAGTAATGAGTAGGCTAGTAATGAGTAGGCTAGTAATGAGTAGGCTAGTAATGAGTAGGCTAGTAATGAGTAGGCTAGTAATGAGTAGGCTAGTAATGAGTAGGCTAGTAATGAGTAGGCTAGTAATGAGTAGGCTAGTAATGAGTAGGCTAGTAATGAGTAGGCTAGTAATGAGTAGGCTAGTAATGAGTAGGCTAGTAATGAGTAGGCTAGTAATGAGTAGGCTAGTAATGAGTAGGCTAGTAATGAGTAGGCTAGTAATGAGTAGGCTAGTAATGAGTAGGCTAGTAATGAGTAGGCTAGTAATGAGTAGGCTAGTAATGAGTAGGCTAGTAATGAGTAGGCTAGTAATGAGTAGGCTAGTAATGAGTAGGCTAGTAATGAGTAGGCTAGTAATGAGTAGGCTAGTAATGAGTAGGCTAGTAATGAGTAGGCTAGTAATGAGTAGGCTAGTAATGAGTAGGCTAGTAATGAGTAGGCTAGTGATGAGTAGGCTAGTGATGAGTAGGCTAGTGATGAGTAGGCTAGTGATGAGTAGGCTAGTGATGAGTAGGCTAGTGATGAGTAGGCTAGTGATGAGTAGGCTAGTGATGAGTAGGCTAGTGATGAGTAGGCTAGTGATGAGTAGGCTAGTGATGAGTAGGCTAGTGATGAGTAGGCTAGTGATGAGTAGGCTAGTGATGAGTAGGCTAGTGATGAGTAGGCTAGTGATGAGTAGGCTAGTGATGAGTAGGCTAGTGATGAGTAGGCTAGTGATGAGTAGGCTAGTGATGAGTAGGCTAGTGATGAGTAGGCTAGTGATGAGTAGGCTAGTGATGAGTAGGCTAGTGATGAGTAGGCTAGTGATGAGTAGGCTAGTGATGAGTAGGCTAGTGATGAGTAGGCTAGTGATGAGTAGGCTAGTGATGAGTAGGCTAGTGATGAGTAGGCTAGTGATGAGTAGGCTAGTGATGAGTAGGCTAGTGATGAGTAGGCTAGTAATGAGTAGGCTAGTAATGAGTAGGCTAGTAATGAGTAGGCTAGTAATGAGTAGGCGAGTAATGAGTAGGCTAGTGATGAGTAGGCTAGTGATGAGTAGGCGAGTAATGAGTAGGCTAGTAATGAGTAGGCTAGTAATGAGTAGGCTAGTAATGAGTAGGCTAGTAATGAGTAGGCTAGTAATGAGTAGGCTAGTGATGAGTAGGATAGTGATGAGTAGGCTAGTAATGAGTAGGCTAGTAATGAGTAGGCTAGTGATGAGTAGGCTAGTGATGAGTAGGCTAGTGATGATTAGGCTAGTGATGAGTAGGCTAGTGATCATTAGGCTAGTGATGAGTAGGCTAGTGATGAGTAGGCTAGTGATGATTAGGCTAGTGATGAGTAGGCTAGTGATGAGTAGGCTAGTGATGAGTAGGCTAGTGATGAGTAGGCTAGTGATGAGTAGGCTAGTGATGAGTAGGCTAGTGATGAGTAGGCTAGTGATGAGTAGGCTAGTGATGAGTAGGCTAGTGATGAGTAGGCTAGTGATGAGTAGGCTAGTGATGAGTAGGCTAGTAATGAGTAGGCTAGTAATGAGTAGGCTAGTAATGAGTAGGCTAGTAATGAGTAGGCTAGTAATGAGTAGGCTAGTAATGAGTAGGCTAGTAATGAGTAGGCTAGTAATGAGTAGGCTAGTAATGAGTAGGCTAGTAATGAGTAGGCTAGTAATGAGTAGGCTAGTAATGAGTAGGCTAGTAATGAGTAGGCTAGTAATGAGTAGGCTAGTAATGAGTAGGCTAGTAATGAGTAGGCTAGTAATGAGTAGGCTAGTAATGAGTAGGCTAGTAATGAGTAGGCTAGTAATGAGTAGGCTAGTAATGAGTAGGCTAGTAATGAGTAGGCTAGTAATGAGTAGGCTAGTAATGAGTAGGCTAGTAATGAGTAGGCTAGTAATGAGTAGGCTAGTAATGAGTAGGCTAGTAATGAGTAGGCTAGTAATGAGTAGGCTAGTAATGAGTAGGCTAGTAATGAGTAGGCTAGTAATGAGTAGGCTAGTAATGAGTAGGCTAGTAATGAGTAGGCTAGTAATGAGTAGGCTAGTAATGAGTAGGCTAGTAATGAGTAGGCTAGTAATGAGTAGGCTAGTAATGAGTAGGCTAGTAATGAGTAGGCTAGTAATGAGTAGGCTAGTAATGAGTAGGCTAGTAATGAGTAGGCTAGTAATGAGTAGGCTAGTAATGAGTAGGCTAGTAATGAGTAGGCTAGTAATGAGTAGGCTAGTAATGAGTAGGCTAGTAATGAGTAGGCTAGTAATGAGTAGGCTAGTAATGAGTAGGCTAGTAATGAGTAGGCTAGTAATGAGTAGGCTAGTAATGAGTAGGCTAGTAATGAGTAGGCTAGTAATGAGTAGGCTAGTAATGAGTAGGCTAGTAATGAGTAGGCTAGTAATGAGTAGGCTAGTAATGAGTAGGCTAGTAATGAGTAGGCTAGTAATGAGTAGGCTAGTAATGAGTAGGCGAGTGATGAGTAGGCTAGTGATGAGTAGGCTAGTAATGAGTAGGCTAGTGATGAGTAGGCTAGTGATGAGTAGGCTAGTGATGAGTAGGCTAGTAATGAGTAGGCTAGTAATGAGTAGGCTAGTGATGAGTAGGCTAGTGATGAGTAGGCTAGTGATGATTAATCTAGTGATGAGTAGGCTAGTAATGAGTAGGCGAGTGATGAGTAGGCTAGTGATGAGTAGGCTAGTGATGAGTAGGCTAGTGATGAGTAGGCTAGTGATGAGTAGGCTAGTGATGAGTAGGCTAGTAATTAGTAGGCTAGTAATGAGAAGGCTAGTAATTAGATACTTTTTTTGTCCGTACTGAAATAATGCTTTTGATCGTTCTGAAATTTAAAAAATAAATTTACGCTACTGAAATATTACTTTTTGTGCTACTGAAATTTGAACAAAAAATTTGTTTCTGCTACTGAAAAATAACTTGTGGCGCTCCTGAAATATAAGTTTTGGCGCTCCTGAAAAATAACTTTTGACGCCACTGAGGAGTTCAAGTAGTGGGATAATTCTAAATATTTTTGCCAGATTCTAACTCCAAGTTGGTTGGTTTTTTAACATGGAAAAAGCAATTCCAGAGTCTGCGTCGAATAATGTACTCCCTTTGGGCACCTCACCACTGCCAGTTGTGTCGACTTACCATAGTCCTTTGAACACCTCACCACTGCCAGTTGTGTCGACTTACCATAGTCCTTTGAACACCTGACCACTGCCAGTTGTGTCGACTTACCATAGTCCTTTGAACACCTGACCACTGCCAGTTGTGTCGACTTACCATAGTCCTTTGAACACCTAACCACTGCCAGTTGTGTCGACTTACCATAGTCCTTTGAACACCTCACCACTGCCAGTTGTGTCGACTTACCATAGTCCTTTGAACACCTCACCACTGCCAGTTGTGTCGACTTACCATAGTCCTTTGAACACCTCACCACTGCCAGTTGTGTCGACTTACCATAGTCCTTTGAACACCTCACCACTGCCAGTTGTGTCGACTTACCATAGTCCTTTGAACACCTCACCACTGCCAGTTGTGTCGACTTACCATAGTCCTTTGAACACCTCACCACTGCCAGTTGTGTCGACTTACCATAGTCCTTTGAACACCTCACCACTGCCAGTTGTGTCGACTTACCATAGTCCTTTGAACACCTCACCACTGCCAGTTGTGTCGACTTACCATAGTCCTTTGAACACCTCACCACTGCCAGTTGTGTCGACTTACCATAGTCCTTTGAACACCTCACCACTGCCAGTTGTGTCGACTTACCATAGTCCTTTGAACACCTCACCACTGCCAGTTGTGTCGACTTACCATAGTCCTTTGAACACCTCACCACTGCCAGTTGTGTCGACTTACCATAGTCCTTTGAACACCTCACCACTGCCAGTTGTGTCGACTTACCATAGTCCTTTGAACACCTCACCACTGCCAGTTGTGTCGACTTACCATAGTCCTTTGAACACCTCACCACTGCCAGTTGTGTCGACTTACCATAGTCCTTTGAACACCTCACCACTGCCAGTTGTGTCGACTTACCATAGTCCTTTGAACACCTCACCACTGCCAGTTGTGTCGACTTACCATAGTCCTTTGAACACCTCACCACTGCCAGTTGTGTCGACTTACCATAGTCCTTTGAACACCTAACCACTGCCAGTTGTGTCGACTTACCATAGTCCTTTGAACACCTAACCACTGCCAGTTGTGTCGACTTACCATAGTCCTTTGTACACCTAACCACTGCCAGTTGTGTCGACTTACCATAGTCCTTTGAACACCTAACCACTGCCAGTTGTGTCGACTTACCATAGTCCCTTTTCGCCTTTTAATCCTCCACATCTTTTGCAAAGCTGAGTCATGTAGATAATACGTTAAGTTTTGCTGTAGGTAGTTATTCACTTTAAACAAACATCCCAGATAATCTCCCTTATCACATATACATGTTTCATAAAGTTATCGCCTCTTTAATCTTCACCTTCCAAACTGCACGTGTTGCTACTACAGAAGCATTGAAAGGGCCAAGACACGTGTACGAAAAGAGAGACAATCATGAAACAATCTTTCAAGCTAAACATAATACTACTATACAAGCATTGATAGAGTCAACAAGACACGTGGGGGAAAAAAAACAAAAAACGAAAGACAATCATGGAATATCAGCATTATAAAAAAAATACATTATTATATACATCGTGTAAAAAATATTTGCTCGAGTATAAATGAATGACGTCATATATTTCTGTTCCACCAGAAACTCTCAAAGTCTGCATGCTAGCCGGGGGCACTTTGTTGTATGGATCAAGGGGGGACAATATGTTTATGGGAAGTTACGCTTGAGCACCATAACACAAACGTATGCATTATATGTAAATGAGCTGAGGTTATTCGATATCAGCATTTGTTAGCGTGTTCAAAAGCATGCGTTCAATATGTTCGATCTAACCAAGTAAGGGCGAGACAGACGCCGTGTGGTTGGAACCAAGGGATGATATGGTATGGAGGGTGGGTAATGGTGAATATATGGTATGGAGGGTGGGGAATGGTGAATATATGGTATGGAGGGGGGAGTGGTGAATATATGGTATGGAGGGGGGAGTGGTGAATATATGGTATGGAGGGGGGAGTGGTGAATATATGGTATGGAGGGGGGAGTGGTGAATATATGGTATGGAGGGGGGAGTGGTGAATATATGGTATGGAGGGGGGAGTGGTGAATATATGGTATGGAGGGGGGAGTGGTGAATATATGGTATGGAGGGGGGAGTGGTGAATATATGGTATGGAGGGGGGAGTGGTGAATATATGGTATGGAGGGGGGAGTGGTGAATATATGGTATGGAGGGGGGAGTGGTGAATATATGGTATGGAGGGGGGAGTGGTGAATATATGGTATGGAGGGGGGAGTGGTGAATATATGGTATGGAGGGGGGAGTGGTGAATATATGGTATGGAGGGGGGAGTGGTGAATATATGGTATGGAGGGGGGAGTGGTGAATATATGGTATGGAGGGGGGAGTGGTGAATATATGGTATGGAGGGGGGAGTGGTGAATATATGGTATGGAGGGGGGAGTGGTGAATATATGGTATGGAGGGGGGAGTGGTGAATATATGGTATGGAGGGGGGAGTGGTGAATATATGGTATGGAGGGGGGAGTGGTGAATATATGGTATGGAGGGGGGAGTGGTGAATATATGGTATGGAGGGGGGAGTGGTGAATATATGGTATGGAGGGTGGGTAATGGTGAATATATGGTATGGAGGGTGGGGAATGGTGAATATATGGTATGGAGGGGGGTGGTGAATATATGGTATGGAGGGGGGAGTGGTGAATATATGGTATGGAGGGTGGGGAATGGTGAATATATGGTATGGAGGGTGGGGAATGGTGAATATATGGTATGGAGGGTGGGAGTGGTGAATATATGGTATGGAGGGGGGCGGTGAATATATGGTATGGAAGGGGGGTGGGGTATGAAGATATAGTTCGGATGGCGTGGGAGTGGGAAAGATATGGAATGGAGTGTAAGATGTCTTTATTAAAATGTCACATTCTGAAAATATCCATATCACAATGTGACTTTCTGAATCTAGTCTATCCCAAAATGTGATGTTTTGAGAGAATCTCTCTATCTCAAAATGTGACGTTCTGAATGTCGTCTATCTCAAATATGACATTCTGTGAGCATGTCGTCTATTTCAAAATGTGACATTCTGAGAGTATGTCGTCTCAAAATGTGACATTCTGTGAGTATGCTTTCCATTCTTCTTTACTTTGTTTCTGTCTGGTTTTTGTGCCCACTCGTAATATTTCTCTTTTTTAGATAGGATATATAATGTATATACATATTATGTAAATTTAATGTATACTTACGAGTTTTTTGTTATACTGATGAAGGCATGTGCCGAAAGTCTAGTTGTGTTTTATGTAAAATTAGCATTAAAGGTTCACAGATATTGTTATATTGACACAAATTGTTTAATTAATCTGTGAGTATGTCGTCTATTTCAAAATGTGACATTCTGTGAGTATGTCGTCTATTTCAAAATGTGACATTCTGTGAGTATGTCGTCTATTTCAAAATGTGACATTCTGTGAGTATGTCGTCTATTTAAAATTGTGATATGATGTGAGTAGGTCGTCTATTTCAAAATTTGACATTATGAATGTCGTCTATCTCATGTAGCGAATTTTTGAATATCATCTCTGTGTCTTTCTGAGAGTATCTTGTCCATCTAAATTAAAATATGATTTTCTGAGACTTTTTAGATACCAACAATTTAAATTTGTTACCTCCTTTCTCTCCACAAAATGTTATTCACTAGTTAGTCTAGTAGTGCGTCACAAAATTCAGTTTTGTGGAATGCTAATTAATGCTGTGAAAACTATTGGCTTAGACTTGGACTGAATGTGTTTCATTACATTGTAGTAGATTTAAGTAGATCAGCCCATCTTATTTAACCTTCATACCGAGCATTTAACCAGCGACCTCCAGGCATTAACCACGGGCTTAAGAGAGAAAACACAACAGACTCCAATGCAGAGGTTCTCAAACTTTTTCACGGTGCCGCACGCCGTCGCGTTAAAAAAACAAAAAACAAAAACAACTGTTTAGCGTACCCATCTCAAGACAATTCCCGGCAATTCTCGATGACAAATTCCAAATATGGGGGTGGGGGGGGGGTCATCCCGCACTCCCCATGGTTGAGAACCCCTGTTCACAGCAACGTTTTAACTCCGACACCGGCTGAGGGTGTTACAACAGCAATAATAGTTGGATTCAATCAATAAGCCTTCACATCCCTTCACATCCCTTCACATCCCTTCACATTCCTTCACATCCCTTCACATCCCTTTACATCCCTTCACATTCCTTCACATTCCTTCACATTCCTTCACATCCCTTCACATTCCTTCACATTCCTTCACATTCCTTCACATCCCTTCACATTCCTTCACATCCCTTCACATCCCTTCAAATTCCTTCACATCCCTTCACATTCTTTCACATCCCTTCACATCCCTTCACATCCCTTCACATTCCTTCACATCCCTTCACATTCCTTCACATCCCTTCACATTCTTTCACATCCCTTCACATCCCTTCACATTCCTTCACATCCCTTCACATTCTTTCACATCCCTTCGCATCCCTTCACATTCCTTCACATTCCTTCACATCCCTTCACATCCCTTCACATTCCTTCACATTCCTTCACATCCCTTCACATCCCTTCACATCCCTTCACATCCCTTCACATCCCTTCACATTCCTTCACATCCCTTCACATCCCTTCACATCCCTTCACATCCCTTCACATCCCTTCACATTCCTTCACATCCCCTCACATCCCTTCACATCCCTTCACATCCCTTCACATCCCTTCACATTCCTTCACATCCCTTCACATCCCTTCACATTCCTTCACATCCCTTCACATTCTTTCACATCCCTTCACATCCCTTCACATCCCTTCACATTCCTTCACATCCCCTCACATCCCCTCACATCCCTTCACATCCCTTCACATCCCTTCACATCCCTTCACATCCCTTCACATCCCTTTACATCCCTTCACCTTCCTTCACATCCCTTCACATCCCATTCAACCAAAAACCCCTACCTTCACATCCCTTCACATCCCTTCACATCCCTTCACATCCCTTCACATCCCTTCACATCCCTTCACATCCCTTCACATCCCTTCACATCCCTTCACATCCCTTCACATCCCCTCACATCCCTTCACATCCCTTCACATCCCTTCACATCCCTTCACATCCCTTCACATCCCTTTACATCCCTTCACATTCCTTCACATCCCTTCACATCCCATTCAACCAAAAAACCCTTTGCAATTGGTTGAAAGTGCCTGCCCCCCCCCCCTTTTATATAAAAAGGCCCCTTCCTATACGTCTCGAATAACTCTTAAAAGAAAACTATTAGCATCTTATATTGTATGGATATACACTTGGCTAATGTGTCAGAGGACGTTATAGCCTAACATTGGGAATGTTTAGTAGCATCTCGTATTTCATTGTAACACAGCCGAGGTCTGATCTTGTCAATGTTCAGTAGCATGCCGTACTTAATTACAACACAACACTGCAGAGGTCTCATCTTGGGAATGTTTAGTAGCATGTCGTACTTCATTACAACACAACACAACAGAGGTCTCATCTTGTCAATGTTCAGTAGCATGCCGTACTTCATTATAACACAACAGTGCAGAGGTCTCATCTTGGGAATGTTTAGTAGCATGTCGTACTTCATTATAACACAACACAGCAGAGGTCTCATCTTGGCAATGTTTAGTAGCATGTCGTACTTCATTATAACACAACACTGCAGAGGTCTCATCTTGGGAATGTTTAGTAGCATGTCGTACTTCATTATAACACAACAGTGCAGAGGTCTCATCTTGGGAATGTTTAGTAGCATGTCGTACTTCATTATAACACAACACAGCAGAGGTCTCATCTTGGCAATGTTTAGTAGCATGTCGTACTTCATTATAACACAACACTGCAGAGGTCTCATCTTGGGAATGTTTAGTAGCATGTCGTACTTCATTACAACACAACACAACAGAGGTCTCATCTTGTCAATGTTCAGTAGCATGCCGTACTTCATTATAACACAACAGTGCAGAGGTCTCATCTTGGGAATGTTTAGTAGCATGTCGTACTTCATTATAACACAACACAGCAGAGGTCTCATCCTGGCAATGTTTAGTAGCATGTCGTACTTCATTATAACACACCAGAGGTCTCATCTTGTCAATGTTCAGTAGCCTGTCGTACTTCATTATAACACAGCACAGCAGAGGTCTCATTTGTGCAGCATACATGTTAAAGTATTCTCAAAATCAGAGCAAAAGCTTGGAACGTTATGATAAAGATTTGCGATGAGTGATAACGGGTTAACGGTATATGACATGTTGAGAAAAGAAATGGCATCCTGAAGTGGCGTACATAGCTTTATAACAAGTTACATAGCTTTATAACAAGTTACATAGCTTTATAACAAGTTACATAGCTTTATAACAAGTTACATAGCTTTATAACAAGTTACATAGCTTTATAACAAGTTACATAGCTTTATAACAAGTTACATAGCTTTATAACAAGTTAAGGTATTGTAGAAATATGGCTATAAGGATTTTTGTTGACTTTAAATACTTTATTGTGCAATAATATGTTTTTGTTGTTATTTTTTTATGATTTGGATTGGGGAGGGGGGGGGGCAATGTTCCCTCTAAGGTCTGTTGGTCCGTGTGCGAAATCATAAATTTGTGTGAACATTTTTACAGCATCAATTTTTTTGTGCGCAAATTTTACAGCCTACAGACCCAAACACGCACTGGAGTAGAAATTAGCTGCGTGGCACTAAAAACTGCTGCACGGCGTCTGTGAGGGACATTTAAGAACAAACAAAGCGATCTTTAAGAACATCTAAGCCATCTTTAATAAAAAAAACTAAACGATCTTAAAGAACAAACTAAGCGATTTTTAAGAACGAACTAAATGATCTTTAAGAACAAAACAAGTGATCTTTAATAGTAAACTAAATGATTTATAAGAATAAACTAAGCGATGTTTAAGAACATCTAAGCCATCTTTAATAAAAAAAAACTAAACGATCTTAAAGAACAAACTAAGCGATTTTTAAGAACGAACTAAATGATCTTTAAGAACAAAACAAATGATCTTTATTAGTAAACTAAACGATGTATAAGAATAAACTAACCGATCTTTAAGAACATCTAAGCCATCTTTAATAAAAAAAAACTAAACGATCTTAAAGAACAAACTAAGCGATTTTTAAGAACGAACTAAATGATCTTTAAGAACAAAACAAATGATCTTTAATAGTAAACTAAACGATGTATAAGAATAAACTAAGCGATATTTAACAGAAAACTAAATTTTCTTTAAGAACAAACTAAAAGATCTTAAGGAACAAAATCAATTATCTATAAGAACAAACAAAGCGATCTTTAAGAACATCTAAGCCATCTTTAATAATAAAAAAAACTAAACGATCTTAAAGAACAAACTAAGCGATTTTTAAGAACGAACTAAATGATCTTTAAGAACAAAACAAATGATCTTTAATAGTAAACTAAACGATGTATAAGAATAAACTAACCGATCTTTAAGAACATCTAAGCCATCTTTAATAAAAAAAAACTAAACGATCTTAAAGAACAAACTAAGCGATTTTTAAGAACGAACTAAATGATCTTTAAGAACAAAACAAATGATCTTTAATAGTAAACTAAACGATGTATAAGAATAAACTAAGCGATATTTAACAGAAAACTAAATTTTCTTTAAGAACAAACTAAAAGATCTTAAGGAACAAAATCAATTATCTATAAGAACAAACAAAGCGATCTTTAAGAACATCTAAGCCATTTTAATAAAAAAAATAATAAACGATCTTAAAGAACAAACTAAGCGATTTTTAAGAACGAACTAAATGATCTTTAAGAACAAAACAAGTGATCTTTAAAATTAAACTAAATGATTTATAAGAATAAACTAAGCGATATTTAAGAACATCTAAGCCATCTTTAATAAAAAAACTAAACGATCTTAAAGAACAAACTAAGCGATTTTTAAGAACGAACTAAATGATCTTTAAGAACAAAACAAATGATCTTTAATAGTAAACTAAACGATGTATAAGAATAAACTAACCGATCTTTAAGAACATCTAAGCCATCTTTAATAAAAAAAAACTAAACGATCTTAAAGAACAAACTAAGCGATTTTTAAGAACGAACTAAATGATCTTTAAGAACAAAACAAATGATCTTTAATAGTAAACTAAACGATGTATAAGAATAAACTAAGCGATATTTAACAGAAAACTAAATTTTCTTTAAGAACAAACTAAAAGATCTTAAGGAACAAAATCAATTATCTATAAGAACAAACAAAGCGATCTTTAAGAACATCTAAGCCATTTTAATAAAAAAAAATGATAAACGATCTTAAAGAACAAACTAAGCGATTTTTAAGAACATCTAAGCCATTTTAATAAAAAAAATAATAAACGATCTTAAAGAACAAACTAAGCGATTTTTAAGAACGAACTAAATGATCTTTAAGAACAAAACAAATGATATTTAATAGTAAACTAAACGATGTATAAGAATAAACTAACCGATCTTTAAGAACATCTAAGCCATCTTTAATAAAAAAAACTAAACGATCTTAAAGAACAAACTAAGCGATTTTTAAGAACGAACTAAATGATCTTTACGAACAAAACAAATGATCTTTAATAGTAAACAAAACGATGTATAAGAATAAACTAAGCGATATTTAACAGAAAACTAAATTTTCTTTAAGAACAAACTAAAAGATCTTAAGGAACAAAATCAATTATCTATAAGAACAAACAAAGCGATCTTTAAGAACATCTAAGCCATCTTTAATAAAAAAAACTAAACGATCTTAAAGAACAAACTAAGCGATTTTTAAGAACGAACTAAATGATCTTTAAGAACAAAACAAGTGATCTTTAATAGTAAACTAAATGATTTATAAGAATAAACTAAGCGATATTTAAGAACATCTAAGCCATCTTTAATAAAAAAAACTAAACGATCTTAAAGAACAAACTAAGCGATTTTTAAGAACGAACTAAATGATCTTTAAGAACAAAACAAATGATCTTTAATAGTAAACTAAACGATGTATAAGAATAAACTAACTGATCTTTAAGAACATCTAAGCCATCTTTAATAAAAAAAAACTAAACGATCTTAAAGAACAAACTAAGCGATTTTTAAGAACGAACTAAATGATCTTTAAGAACAAAACAAATGATCTTTAAAAGTAAACTAAACGATGTATAAGAATAAACTAAGCGATATTTAACAGAAAACTAAATTTTCTTTCGGAACAAACTAAAAGATCTTTAAGAACAAACTAATCGATTTTTAATAACAAACTAAATGATCTTTAAGAACAAACTTAAGCGATATTTAAGAACAAAATCAATTATCTATAAGAACAAACTAACCGATCTTTAAGAACAAATAAAGCGATCATTAAGAAAAAACTGAACCATCTTTAACAACAAACTGAGCCATTTTTAAAAACAAACTAAACGATCTTTAACAACAAGATGCTAAATTAGATGTTTATTTATTAATATTCACCATTATCTCATTTTTTATAAAAGAATGTAAATATTTATACTTTCTCCCATCATTTTGTATGTATGCAGAATGTATGCGGGAAAGAATTTCAAAATATCTAAATATTTCGGTTTCGGCCGAAAGTCATTTTTAACTTTCGGCCTTTTTTTGGTTATGGCCGAAAGTCATTTTTAAACTTTCGGCCTATTTTCGGTTTCGGCTGAAAGTCATTTTAAACTTTCGGCCCGTTTTCGGCTTCGGCCGAAATCAGAAAATCCCTTTTGGTCGGTCTCTAGGTTATAATATAATGAACTGTTTGGCTATCATATAATGAACTGTTTGGCTATCATATAATGAACTGTTTGGCTATAATATAATGAACTGTTTGGTTATAATAATGAACTGTTTGGCTATTATAGTATAATGAACTGTTTGGTTATAATAATGAACTGTTTGGCTATCATTTAATGAACTGTTTGGTTATAACAATGAACTGTTTGGTTATAATAATGAACTGTTTGGCTATAATATAATGAACTGTTTGGTTATAATAATGAACTGTTTGGCTATAATAATGAACTGTTTGGCTATAATAATGAACTGTTTGGTTATAATAATGAACTGTTTGGTTATAATAATGAACTGTTTGGTTATAATAATGAACTGTTTGGCTATCATATAATGAACTGTTTGGTTATAATAATGAACTGTTTGGTTATAATAATGAACTGTTTGGTTATAATAATGAACTGTTTGGCTATAATAATGAACTGTTTGGTTATAATAATGAACTGTTTGGTTATAATAATGAACTGTTTGGCTATAATAATGAACTGTTTAGTTATAATAATGAACTGTTTGGCTATAATAATGAACTGTTTGGTTATAATAATGAACTGTTTGGTTATAATAATGAACTGTTTGGTTATAATAATGAACTGTTTGGCTATCATATAATGAACTGTTTGGTTATAATAATGAACTGTTTTGGTTATAATAATGAACTGTTTGGCTATAATAATGAACTTTTTGGTTCTGCTTTACAACAGACAGAAACAAAGTGGTTCCCTCTCGTGATAACTGTCAGACCAATGAGATCAGCCAGGTGTGGTTCCCTCTCGTGATAACTGTCAGAACAATGAGATCAGCCAGGTGTGGCTCCCTCTCGTGATAACTATCAGACCAATGAGATCAGCCAGGTGTGGTTCCCTCACGTGATAACTATCAGACCAATGAGATCAGCCAGGTGTGGTTCCCTCTCGTGATAACTATCAGACCAATGAGATCAGCCAGGTGTGGTTCCCTCACTTGATAACTATCAGACCAATGAGATCAGGCAGGTGTGGTTCCCTCACGTGATAACTATCAGACCAATGAGATCAGGCCGGTGTGGTTCCCTCACTTGATAACTATCAGACCAATGAGATCAGCCAGGTGTGGTTCCCTCTCGTGATAACTATCAGACCAATGGGATCAGCCAGGTGTGGGTTCCCTCACGTGATAACTATCAGACCAATGAGATCAGCCAGGTGTGGTTCCCTCTCGTGATAACTATCAGACCAATGAGATCAGCCAGGTGTGGTTCCCTCTCGTGATAACTGTCAGACCAATGAGATCAGCCAGGTGTGGTTCCCTCTCGTGATAACTGTCAGAACAATGAGATCAGCCAGGTGTGGCTCCCTCTCGTGATAACTATCAGACCAATGAGATCAGCCAGGTGTGGTTCCCTCTCGTGATAACTATCAGACCAATGAGATCAGCCAGGTGTGGTTCCCTCACGTGATAACTGTCAGAACAATGAGATCAGCCATGTGTGGCTCCCTCTCGTGATAACTATCAGACCAATGAGATCAGCCAGGTGTGGTTCCCTCACGTGATAACTATCAGACCAATGAGATCAGCCAGGTGTGGTTCCCTCACGTGATAACTATCAGACCAATGAGATCAGCCAGTTGTAGCTTTCTTGGACACGTTGAACCAAACTCCAAAGACATCATTTTGTGATTATTGTTATTGTTGTTGTTGTTTTTGTGTTGCCGTTTTGGGGGCTGTGATTAAAAAAAAAATCATTTAACAATGTTTGTTTGAACTTATTGCGGTGATGACAGTGTCTTCATATCAGTAGGAATGGCTCTTTAGACTTAATGCACATTAACAGCGCTTTTGAATTGACTTGACCAAACCTAGAAGTGCCTTTAAAACAGCTGTTAGAACCTCTGGTTGAGTGGAGTAGACTTAGGTCTCCTTTTCCATGCTCCATAGACAGCTGTTAGAACCCCTGGTTGAGTGGAGTAGACTTAGGTCTCCTTTTCCATGCTCCATAGACAGGTGTTAGAACCCCTGGTTGAGTGGAGTAGACTTAGGTCTCCTTTTCCATGCTCCATATGATTGCCCCTCCAGGAGCCACCGATCGGTCGCCTGTGTTTTTCCAGCTATCAACTTCCTGCATGTGACTGTGAGGCTCGCTCAGCCGTACACTGTGTGTGTGTGTGGAGGTAGCACGGTTTCAGGAGGACATTTCCCAGAAAAAAAGTCGTTGCCGCGCTTCACCGCGTTTAGCACAAAGACAAATAGAGCTTCATGGTGATGTGCATTCTTGGAGTTCTACCCATCTAGATCTGGTCGTTTGTGGAGTTAGTGGCACAAGTGCATATTGTGTCCTACGGTGGCGTAAATCGATGGATGGACTGGGAATGATGTCAGTTGTTTATTTTTTTATTTTAAATTGGAGGAGATGGGGGTGGGAGCATCGACTGTGATTCAAGCAATCCCACAATCAGGGATTAAACACTTGTGAAATGTTGATAGGTCAAGGGGTTAGACACTTGTGAAAAGTTGATGGGGCAAGGGGTTTGAACTGTACACAGCCACCGTCTCATCACTAAGGGGCAAGGATAACGTTGTTATTGATCATTTTAAAAATGATTTTCCGGCAAGAGTTCAAGGTTTTGTGATTGTTAAAACAAATGTCTCGTATCTTCTCTCGAGCTACGGCGACATGGCGCTCTTACATACTGATCTGGTGCACATTTACTCAACAACGCAAATAATTACAGTGGACCATGGCGTTACCATCAAGCCATATGGACATAGGAGAGAATGGCGTTATCATCAAGCCATATGGACATAGGAGAGAATGTCGTTACCATCAAGACATATGGACATAGGAGAGAATGGCGTTACCATCAAGACATATGGACATAGGAGAGAATGTCGTTACCATCAAGCCATATGGACATAGGAGAGAATGGCGTAACCATCAAGACATATGGTCATAGGAGAGAATGTCGTTATCATCAAGCCATATGGACATAGGAGAGAATGTCGTTACCATCAAGCCATATGGACATATGAGAGAATGTCGTTATCATCAAGTCATATGGACATAGGAGAGAATGTCGTTATCATCAAGCCATAAGGACATAGGAGAGAATGTCGTTATCATCAAGCCATATGGACATAAGAGAGAATGTCGTTATCATCAAGCCATATGGACATAGGAGAGAATGTCGTTATCATCAAGCCATATGGACATAGGAGAAAATGTCGTTATCATCAAGCCATATGGACATAGGAGAGAATGTCGTTATCATCAAGCCATATGGACATGAGAGAGATTGTCGTTATCATCAAGCCATATGGACATAGGAGAGAATGTCGTTATCATCAAGCCATATGGACATAAGAGAGAATCTCGTTATCATCAAGCCATATGGACATAAGAGAGAATGGCGTTATCATCAAGCCATATGGACATAGGAGAGAATGTCGTTATCATCAAGCCATATGGACATAGGAGAGAATGTCGTTATCATCAAGCCATATGGACATAGGAGATAATGTCGTTATCATCAAGCCATATGGACATAGGAGAGAATGTCGTTATCATCAAGCCATATGGACATAAGAGAGAATCTCGTTATCATCAAGCCATATGGACATAAGAGAGAATGTCTTTAGGCACATTAAATAGTAATCAAATTAATCATTAATGATATCTCCCAACATTTTCTCCTCCAAATGTATACATTATCATAATGGCTTGTCAACTCTTAAAATTGATAGTGTTGTTCAAATTTAAAACAATCAATAGTAGTGTTGTCTCAGCTGGTCAATGATGTTAAAACTGGTAAGAATAAAATCCGAGGTCACTAAGTTTTTGCAGCCATGTGTTCTGCGAAATGCATTAATGGACACGGTTGAAGATCATATTATCCCAGTCTGGTCACTGCGTGTACAATGCCTAACTATATGTTACCTCGACTGTACGAGCGGGCTACACGTAGCTTTCCGGTGTCTATAAGCCAATGCTCCAAGTCATGCGATTATTTTCAAAGATAAACAAAGTTCGGATAACCCACGTTCCTTGTAATCGTTGTTCGGAAAATCGATGCTCTGTTGTTTTTGTTTTTATCAAGATAAAAACTTTTAGAAAAACGTATCAGGCCTGGTACGAATGAGTTTAATGTGTACATCTATGAGTCCACATGTGTACATCTATGAGTCCACTACAACATTGATGTGGGTATATTGTAGGACGTATCAGACCTGGTACGAATGAGTTTAATGTGGACATCTATGGGTCCACTACAACATTGATGTGGGTATATTGTAGGACGTATCAGACCTGGTACGAATGAGTTTAATGTGGACATCTATGGGTCCACTACAACATTGATGTGGGTATATTGTAGGACGTATCAGACCTGGTACGAATGGGTTTAATGTGGACATCTATGAGTCCACTACAACATTGATGTGGGTATATTGTATGAATAAACAGACACAGAAAAACTTATCAACCGTAACTTCATTTGTTAGTCCACATAAATATCATTATTTATTATTGACTAAATGTCAGTAAATGGAAGTAAGTGACGCCTCATCAGGAACGTGGTGTGATTCTACCTTGGGATTAAAGAGGTGTGTGCAATGTATGTTATGTACATACATATTATGTCACAACTTGTTCTCTGGTTCCTGCCCTTCCTATCTACCTGAACGTCTTAATGTCAAGTCACCCCTTAGGTCCCCCCGCAGACACGCTTATTCTTTCTGTGCCCAGAACGCGCACTAAAACATACGGTGAACGATCTTTCTCTTGCTGTGCCCCAAAACAATGGATTTCCCTCCCATTATACATCCGCAATATAACGACCATCACAGCCTTCAAAACTGCCCTCAAGACCCATCTCTTCAAACTCTACTATACCGACTCATTCTCACCCACTCTGATCGATAAACAACGCTCGATTCGGCTGGATGCTGTCCATGGCCAGACAGGAGTAGATAGTACTTGGGTGGGTGAGGTCAAGCTTTTCACCATTTGTTGCTTTCAAATGTATCCTTTTCTATAATTGATAATTGTTATGTGAAGCGCAGTGAGCCAAGCCCCAGGCTGGGGTACTGCAATGAGCCAAACCCCAGGCTGGGGTACTGCAATGAGCCAAGCCTCAGGCTGGGGTACTGCAATGAGCCAAGCCCCATGCTGGGGTACTGGAATGAGCCAAGCCCCTGGCTGGGGTACTGCAATGAGCCAAGCCCCAGGCTGGGGTACTGCAATGAGCCAAGCCCCAGGCTGGGTACTGCAATGAGCCAAGCCCCATGTTGGGGTACTGCAATGAGCCAAGCCCCAGACTGGGGTACTGCAATGAGCCAAGCCCCAGGCTGGGTACTGCAATGAGCCAAGCCCCATGTTGGGGTACTGCAATGAGCCAAGCCCCAGACTGGGGTACTGCAATGAGCCAAGCCCCGGGCTGGGTACTGCAATGAGCCAAGCCCCAGGCTGGGGTACTGCAATGAGCCAAGCCCCAGGCTGGGACACTGCAATGAGCCAAGCCCCAGGCTGGGGTACTGCAATGAGCCAAGCCCCAGGCTGGGGTACTGCAATGAGCCAAGCCCTAGGCTGGGGTACTGCAATGAGCCACGCCCCAGGCTGGGGTACTGCAATGAGCCAAGCCCCAGGCTGGGACACTGCAATGAGCCAAGCCCCAGGCAGGGGCACTGCAATGAGCCAAGACCCAGGC
>CAXITT010000494.1:439399-461400 GCA_964033795.1 Lymnaea stagnalis
TCTTCCATTGACAGTAGAACCCTCTCAATCCCAAGAACCAAAACTAAGACCATCGGTGAACGCTCCTTCTGCTTCCATGGGCCCACGTTCTGGAACCAGCTCCCCTTCCATATACGTCATAGTGAAACCTCGTCCATTTTCAAAAAGTCACTTAAAACTCATCTGTTTAGGTCCGCCTATGACCTGTGATGCACCCTCCTTGCCCTACCTCATTTTCTGTTTCGGGTTGATCCTGAAGTGTCAAAGTGTCCTCGTTTTATAGCCATTTTCATTGTTTCTATAGAATAGTAGTTACTATCCTAGTGTCTCATTTGTATTTACTTAGTTTACATGTTTTAATAATTGTAAAGCGCTTAGAGCTATATGATAAGCGCTATATAAAAATGCCTAAATAAATAAATAAATAAATTTGTAGTAAGTGATGGCGCAGATATTCAACTCTCGCCCAAAAGGATTGTCATTTGATTCTAGCTCGGTGTAACAGATGA
The DNA here is from genome assembly GCA_964033795.1 of Lymnaea stagnalis. Lineage (NCBI taxonomy): Eukaryota > Metazoa > Mollusca > Gastropoda > Lymnaeidae > Lymnaea > Lymnaea stagnalis. The sequence goes on from CAXITT010000494.1 coordinate 439,888, forward strand.
TTTGAATTTGTATGATGATTGAGCGGGTGATTGTCATTCAAAAGAAGCGTCTCCGATACCCCGACACTCTTCTCACAAAGTACAAGAATCAAAGGAGAGGGCTATGCATCATTGACCACTGTTCACCTCCGACTGTTCTCATAATGAGAAGTCAAACTTTTTTTGGTGCAAATTTTTTACTTTCAGACTCATATATTTCATTATTCATGTGAATCTCATCAATGCAGATATATCTGTGAAAATGCGTCGGATTGTCATCATTTGTTAATTTCTTCCTGTCACCTTTCTTCCTGTCACCTTTCTTCCTGTCACCTTTCTTCCTGTCACCTTTCTTCCTGCCTGTGGATTTCGGTTCCATTTACTGATATTTAGTCCATGATAAACTTTTATATGAAACTACAGAAATAATGACAGTTAACCAAGTTTGTCCGTCACTTTGTCCGCTTGTCTGTCACTTTGTCCGCTTGTCTGTCACTCTGTCCGCTTGTCTGTCACTCTGTCCGCTTGTCTGTCACTTTGTCCGCTTGTCTGTCACTTTGTCCGCTTGTCTGTCACTCTGTCCGCTTGTCTGTCACTTTGTCCGCTTATCTGTCACTTTGTCCGCTTGTCTGTCACTCTGTCCGCTTGTCTGTCACTCTGTCCGCTTGTCTGTCACTTTGTCCGCTTGTCTGTCACTCTGTCCGCTTGTCTGTCACTTTGTCCGCTTGTCTGTCACTCTGTCCGCTTGTCTGTCACTCTGTCCGCTTGTCTGTCACTTTGTCCGCTTGTCTGTCACTTTGTCCGCTTGTCTGTCACTCTGTCCGCTTGTCTGTCACTTTGTCCGCTTATCTGTCACTTTGTCCGCTTGTCTGTCACTCTGTCCGCTTGTCTGTCACTCTGTCCGCTTGTCTGTCACTTTGTCCGCTTGTCTGTCACTCTGTCCGCTTGTCTGTCACTTTGTCCGCTTGTCTGTCACTCTGTCCGCTTGTCTGTCACTCTGTCCGCTTGTCTGTCACTTTGTCCGCTTGTCTGTCACTTTGTCCGCTTGTCTGTCACTCTGTCCGCTTGTCTGTCACTCTGTCCGCTTGTCTGTCACTTTGTCCGCTTGTCTGTCACTTTGTCCGCTTGTCTGTCACTCTGTCCGCTTGTCTGTCACTCTGTCCGCTTGTCTGTCACTTTGTCCGCTTGTCTGTCACTTTGTCCGCTTGTCTGTCACTCTGTCCGCTTGTCTGTCACTTTGTCCGCTTATCTGTCACTTTGTCCGCTTGTCTGTCACTCTGTCCGCTTGTCTGTCACTCTGTCCGCTTGTCTGTCACTTTGTCCGCTTGTCTGTCACTCTGTCCGCTTGTCTGTCACTTTGTCCGCTTGTCTGTCACTCTGTCCGCTTGTCTGTCACTCTGTCCGCTTGTCTGTCACTTTGTCCGCTTGTCTGTCACTTTGTCCGCTTGTCTGTCACTCTGTCCGCTTGTCTGTCACTTTGTCCGCTTATCTGTCACTTTGTCCGCTTGTCTGTCACTCTGTCCGCTTGTCTGTCACTCTGTCCGCTTGTCTGTCACTTTGTCCGCTTGTCTGTCACTCTGTCCGCTTGTCTGTCACTTTGTCCGCTTGTCTGTCACTCTGTCCGCTTGTCTGTCACTCTGTCCGCTTGTCTGTCACTTTGTCCGCTTGTCTGTCACTTTGTCCGCTTGTCTGTCACTCTGTCCGCTTGTCTGTCACTCTGTCCGCTTGTCTGTCACTTTGTCCGCTTATCTGTCACTTTGTCCGCTTGTCTGTCACTTTGTCCGCTCACCCAGTGTCACCGAGTCAGTCATTTAGGTCTTTGGTGTTTTGGAAACGTGGTGTCACATTTTGACCATAACTGTCTTTGGTGTTTTGGAAATGTGGTGTCACATTTTGACCATAACTGTCTTTGGTGTTTTGGAAATGTGGTGTCACATTTTGACCATAACGGTCTTTGGTGTTTTGGAAACGTGGTGTCACATTTTGACCATAACTGTCTTTGGTGTTTTGGAAACGTGGTGTCACATTTTGACCATAACTTTCTTTGGTGTTTTGGAAACGTGGTGTCACATTTTGACCATAACGGTCTTTGGTGTTTTGGAAACGTGGTGTCACATTTTGACCATAACGGTCTTTGGTGTTTTGAAAACGTGGTGTCAAATTTTGACCATAAAGGTCTTTGGTGTTTTGGAAACGTGGTGTCACATTTTGACCATAACTGTCTTTGGTGTTTTGGAAACGTGGTGTCACATTTTGACCATAACTGTCTTTGGTGTTTTGGAAACGTGGTGTCACATTTTGACCATAACGGTCTTTGGTGTTTTGGAAACGTGGTGTCACATTTTGACCATAACTGTCTTTGGTGTTTTGGAAACGTGGTGTCACATTTTGACCATAACGGTCTTTGGTGTTTTGAAAACGTGGTGTCACATTTTGACCATAACGGTCTTTGGTGTTTTGGAAACGTGGTGTCACATTTTGACCATAACTGTCTTTGGTGTTTTGAAAACGTGGTGTCACATTTTGACCATAACTGTCTTTGGTGTTTTGGAAACGTGGTGTCACATTTTGACCATAACGGTCTTTGGTGTTTTGGAAACGTGGTGTCACATTTTGACCATAACTGTCTTTGGTGTTTTGGAAACGTGGTGTCACATTTTGACCATAACGGTCTTTGGTGTTTTGAAAACGTGGTGTCACATTTTGACCATAACGGTCTTTGGTGTTTTGGAAACGTGGTGTCACATTTTGACCATAACTGTCTTTGGTGTTTTGAAAACGTGGTGTCACATTTTGACCATAACTGTCTTTGGTGTTTTGGAAACGTGGTGTCACATTTTGACCATAACGGTCTTTGGTGTTTTGGAAACGTGGTGTCACATTTTGACCATAACTGTCTTTGGTGTTTTGGAAACGTGGTGTCACATTTTGACCATAACGTTTCGCTGGACATTCTATCGAAGGTGATATTTATGGCAGTATTTTAATAGTATTAGATCCTACATAACATATGTTCTGAGTTTTCCATCGAACGCAGTCCTTCATTTATTATCCTTTTTCCCATCGAACGCAGTCCTTCATTTATTATCCTTTATCCCATCGAACGCAGTCCTTCATTTATTATCCTTTATTCCATTGAATGCTGCTTTGCGTATTCTTGTTGGATGTTGTGGCTACCTTCCTATCTTATCCGCAGTGGTCTCGCTAGGGCTAGAACCAACCGGGGCGGAACCCCCCTCCCCCCCCACACGCTCACTTCTTACGCCCCTGCTAACTTATCCGCATTCTTTATTTATAGTTACGACTGCTCAGTAAATAATGTCACCCTTCATCTGAAGTCTACCCTAGTTTGCCATTGTCCCGTCGATACCCTTATCGAAGGCGTGTGTGTTCCATGCCTCCCCCAACCTGCCAGCAAGTGCCGTGTTTCTGCTGTAAGGTACTCAAACGTTCAGCGAAGCACGGTCTGGTGGGTTTTATGGCCTGTTAAGTTTTGGGCCTACATTAGCTATGTACACTGTGTGCGATCTGTAGGCTGGTCACATGACCAGGACAATAAAAGAAGGACGTTGTGAAAGCCCGGAGTGTTGAGTCTTGCAGGAAGTTTTGAATGAGTTATAAACAAGGCCTCCATGCTATGGTTAGTGCAGGCCGGGGCGGGACAAGATGATTTTTTTGCCCCCCCCCTCCTTTTCCACGAAAAAAAAACCTCAGCAGTTGGCCAAGAAATGCCACCCTTCCTTGTCAAGAAAAAAGTGCCACCCTACGCCACTGCCTCCATGGTTGGGATTTATTCTGCCATCAACCTGACATAGATATTCTTAAAGACGGCTGCACTAGTTGCACACGGTTGTCATCGTCTCCCTAAAACTTTGGCTACAGATACTCTTGAACAACCCACCAACCACAGATAACTCAAAGAGGTTAGGTTGTACATGACCTCGCCACACAGCGCCTGGCGGGTGTAGCAGTGACATGTGCAACAGTACAGGCGGTTTGTGGTCAGCCGAAACAAAGTCACAGGAGAAAAAGACTTAAGAAGAAAAACGATTGGAAGAAAATACCAACATTTGAAAACCAGACGCATTTATAGAAATTCGATGCATAATAAATTAATAGAGTAGCTAAGTCGGAAAGTAAAAAAATGGTAAATAACAATTTTGAATCTTTGTATGAGTACAGGAGCCCGCTGGTTGAAACGGGTCCAAGGAACACTGTAGTTATCATTGCATAAATCAATGATAAAGGGCACAGGTCAGGTTATCTTGCATGAACGCCATGGCAACTAGCGAGCAGAGCGCGCTGTTGAGCGTGTCACCTGTTGCTGAAGCTCCTAACCGCAGCACCAACAATGGGAGACGCCGGCACATTGTTGGACTGTGAGCGGGGCCCGTGGTAATCCCAACGTCGCGGCTACGTTTGACCAACATTGGCTCAGGTGCACGGTGGCCGGTGGAATGTTGGGTCATTGACCAACATTGGCTCAGGTGCACGGTGGCCGGTGGAATGTTGGGTCAAGGGCCATGTCACGGGGGGGGGGGGGCGAGAGCACGACCGCGTTCGTTTACAGTCCAACTGGCCTCATTCCTCGCGCGTGAGAAATTGTCCCCCCTACACAGACAGATAGACATCCTGTCTCCAGTCGATCTGGTCGGGGCTGCTCAGCTGAGAGCAGTGACAGGTCTTTCACACGCACGCATTCCAACACCACCCACCTTGACTAACCTCCCCCCCCCCTACATTACCCGCTGCAGTCCCCTAACACAGGGGAACCTTTGTGTGTGTGGGTGTCAGTGTGTCGGTGTGTGGGTGTGTGAAGCGTGGGGGGGGTGGGGTGGTGCTGTCAGATCTTATGCTTGGACATGTTTTGAACTGGGTGTGAGTGAAATGAGATACAATGAAAGAGTAGTAGTAGGAGAGGGTGGTCTGATGAGGCATTGAGACGTGCACTCTGAGTTTTATTTAAGATACACAGAGTGAGAGAGGGAGAGAGAGGGGGGGGGGATTGATGGACGTGAACTTGGATTATCGAGGGGGGGGGGAGGGGGTCGGGGACAACCTTGCGGAGAAAAAAATAGTTCAAATAATCAATTTTATTTTCAAATTTCAACTCATAGGCAGGTCTACATTTAGTCTCTGTCCTTATGATGGACGTGAACTTGGATTATCGAGGGGGGGGGGAGGGGGTCGGGGACAACCTTGCGGAGAAAAAAATAATTCAAATAATCAATTTTATTTTCAAATTTCAACTCATAGGCAGGTCTACATTTAGTCTCTGTCCTTAGTGGCTTAGTGGCTAACAGCTGACTGGAAGAGACATGCGTACAAAAAGGTCGAACATTTCAAGATTAATAAATCAATGTAGAACATTTGAAAGAAATTACATTTTTTGAAGATTTTCTTCAGCTAATTTATATCAAGTGGTTCCAGTGTTCCATTTAAATGTGTAAGTTGTTGTATTGGGTCAAACTTTGATTACTCTACAAATGGTTGCTGATTATATCACATGGCCAATGGCGCTGAGTGCATCTATGCAGTATCACAAATCCGTTAATCAGTAGTTGTTAATCTCGTTCAACCTTTGACACGCGAGGTTAACTTTAACTAACATTTTTTGCGACACTCAACGATTTTCTTTAAACAAATGTCTGTTCCGATGATGACCAAAATTATTTGTGGGCAAAATTATCTGCAAGAAACCTTCGAGACTGGGGGTCTGCGCTATTTTAGTTTCTGTTTCAAAGTTCGATCTTTTCGTTGTTGTATTCAAGTATTGGAGTGAGTAAAGAAACGTTCGACTCCCTCCGGCGATGCAAAGAAAACCTTTGAAAGTGAAAGTCTCCACTTCCCCTCTTAACACACCTTAGTTTGACGTGAGTCATTCATCTTGTGACACCCCCCTCCCCACAACTTTGAAGCGGTAGCTCGGCCTCCTCCAACGACCTGTGGAGGACGTGGGGTATGGGGTGGGGGGGGGGCTACCGGAGGGGGAGAGGTGGGGTATGTGGGGGGGGAGAGCCTACCTGTTAGACGAGCCCAGCATGGCAGTGAGGCCCATGTCAACCGCCCGGCCCACTCAGGCCGTGAGCAAACTGTCAACCCCTGGTCCAGGTCGGGCTGGGGGACCCAGTGGACATGTTTAAACAGGGCGCCGGGGCGATCACACACACGGCACACGGACGAGCCATTAAGGTCGGCCAAGCAAACACTCACATAGACAAACACGCGCGCTTTTTCTTGGTAACGTGCGCACACTTCAAGTTAAGACGACGACTTAGTGTTCTATCCTTGCCCCCACCTCAAACCATAGTGACCATACATTCGCCATAAACTTGCCATAGTCCGGCAGAGCATAAACTATCAGATTTTCCAGGAATACAGAGAGAAAAAAAGACCCGATCACTGATCACGTAATATAAAATATCAGTGATAATTGAAAGTAAAATAAGTAAGTATCGAACATTAATTTGGTCTGGTCTTACCCCCAGACCCAAGTATAGTGCAGGTGAGGTTTGGTCGAAATCTCTTCACTCCCAAGGTTGGAAATTCAACCAAATTTAGCATTTTCAGAGATCCTCATTTGGCAACGCTGCGAACCCATTATGATGATTTCATGTTGTACTGAGGTCTTTGTAGCAAATGTGTACTTCTGGCGATATTCAGGGTGTACTCAGACTTTCAATAGTCCAAGCGAAACAATTTTGAAGTTAACAAAACACGGATAAAATGTCCATATTAAATTATTTACATGACTTTCACGGACACAACCAAAATGAGAACCGCTGTCCGGATGTCTTGAAGCCGACCCATGGCCCAAGCTCACTTATCGAGACGCTGCGGCCCCAGGGCGCGTTCGTCACCTGACCGCTCGAGTCAATGGTGCGTGACGAGACATTTTACGGTGGGCAATGATCCCTGGCCACCTCCTCTTCCACGTCCTTACCTCGTCTTGGAGTAATCTTTACTGTCAATAAAACCCACGCTACACGGACATGTCCCGACCTGCCTGCCCATGACATCCCTTCAACCCGTCCATTCTACTCCAGACTTTCGCCAATTATTGCAACATTTCGGGACGTTTTTTCGTTCACCGCTCCTCCTCTATTTTGATTAGACCAATCAAAGATTAAGACGTTCTAAGAATAGCATTCTCGTGTTCATTAATTAAAAGGCCAACAAGCACAACTCGGCATATCACGCATGACTCACCACAACACACACATGTCTTGGGGGGGGGGTTGACTAGAGGGGAGGGATATAAGAAATTGAACCATATTGGGCGACTTCACAGCATCTTAGTCAACTGTCTTCTCTTGTCTATATTACTTTTACACCATAAGCTGTCAAGTTTAGACTGTGAACCTCGATTCGAACGTCATGGAATTTTAACATTGGAATGGCTTTGTACTTTTCAATTTGTTAGTACACTTCCCTCAGTACCATTGAGATTGTACTTTTCAATTTGTTAGTACACTTCACTCAGTACCATTGAGATTGTACTTTTCAATTTGTTAGTACACTTCACTCAGTACCATTGAGATTGTACTTTTCAATTTGTTAGTACACTTCACTCAGTACCATTGAGATTGTACTTTTCAATTTGTTAGTACACTTCACTCAGTACCATTGAGATTGTACTTTTCAATTTGTTAGTACACTTCACTCAGTACCATTGAGATTGTACTTTTCAATTTGTTAGTACTCTTCACTCAGTACCATTGAGATTGTACTTTTCAATTTGTTTTTACTATTGAGATTAGCAACAAGTGTTTTAACGTCACTGCCTTCTAATTCGAATCAACAACTTGCGACTCTCGCCTGCGACCGTTGCCGTTGACCTGCTCTTACTATGCTCTGAAATAACAATTTCTTTTCATCGCACCAAACTACTGGGGACGTGTGATGAATATACCTAAAAAAATCTAATTCTCTTTGACAACGTTAAAATTTAACATCAATATATTTCCTTTAAACTATGATTTCAAGACAATCAACATGATTTAACTGGGCAGTGGGCAGACAACACCCATCTTTGTTACGTGTACATTAATTCTGTTCACTTAGGCAGTTAGAGGATAGTGTTGGTGTAATGCATTTTGTTCCATTAAAGGCCATTATTATCAATGAAAATTGTTCTATTAAATGTGCATGATTAAGATCCGAGGAAGCTTATGTAACATCACTCTAGCAGGCCCAGTGATGGGAATGGATAACATCAATCTAGGAGGCCCAGTGATGGGAATGGATAACATCAATTTAGCCGGCCCAGTGATGGGAATGGATAACATCAATTTAGCCGGCCCAGTGATGGGAATGGATAACATCAATTTAGCAGGCCCAGTGATGGGAATAAATAACATCAATTTAGCAGGCCAAGTGATGGAAATGCTTTTTATTAGTACCATCTAAAATAATTTTATACCGGTGTAATACTATTAGTTCTACTTTAAAACGAACATGCCAGGCTCCACACATCGCTCACGGTGCACACCACTTAATCCAAATTTTATGGTGTACAGCTAGGTCAATATAGACCCAGTTGTACAGTGTACAGCTAGGTAAGCATAGACCCAGGTGTACAGTGTACAGCTAGGTAACCATAGACACATTTGAACAGTGTACAGCTAGGTAAGCATAGACACAGGTGTACAGTGTACAGCTAGGTATGCATAGACACGGTTGTACAGTGTACAGCTAGGTAAGCATAGACACAGGTGTACAGTGTACAGCTAGGTAAGCATAGACACACCTGTTCAGTGTACACCCAGGTAAGCATTAAGAAGCATAGACAAACTAATCATATCAGCACCCACTCAGTCTATTCTTTACTCAGACGAGCGACGTCCCTATGCAATTTGGTCCAGCCTAACGTTTATCACTATCATACCTGGACCTGTGACCTATGAACTATTTGGAATAGGGACTGTTGAGATCTCTCTCCCTCGCGCGCACATTCGCGGAATGTCAGCGCGAGGGGGGCTATTTTTAGCTCATCTCACACGACAGCCTTAACGACAGTCACCTAAGCCTGGTAGGGGTCTCGTATGTCCCTCCCCCTTTTTTTTTTCTTCCCCTCTCCCCCCTCTCCACTCCCGTAACTCAGCTGGGAGACCGTGAGAATGCATGCAGTCACCCCAACAGCACACACACGCATCGTTAGATCACCACTAGACTTCTAGCACCAACATTTTAAGACCCCGGTTCTAGCATTTCAGACACGGCACACTCCAGTCAATCCTATTTTTAGTGATCGTGCGACACACACGCACATGAACAGTTCGCGTGTTTTATTATTCGCGGTGACAATGTCTGACATTGGATGACACGCTCGTGTTGTGTGATAGGGGGGAGATCCCGTTCACCTGAGGCCACTCATACCAAGCGTTGACGTCGTACGTGTGTGTGTGCTATTTGTGTTCCAACAAGGTACGTTCTTTCGACAAGGCGTTAATTTTTGTGTTCGGGCGCGTCAACTGAAGCACGGCAGCAGTGGTTGTTGATTAGAGGATAGTTGCACATGTGTGTTGGTGGCTGGCTGGTCTCTTCACGTGTCAGCCAGACGAGGAGTCCGCTCGTGAAAAACGTAGGGAGGACTGCCGTGGACTTTTTTTTAAATTTCACGTGAAGGGAAGGAAGGAAGCGCTGACCCATCCATGATTAGAAAGGTCACCACTACCTGAGCATCAACAAGTGTCACCCACCATGTCGTCACGGCGCAGAACCAGAGGTATTTGTAGTTTAGTTTACAGTTTAGGCTCAATGTATGTCTTAACGCTATAATAGACTGACTCGATTGTTAAGGCCCTCAATGTAGTCTGCAGTGGTGTGCCGTGAGTCGTTGAGAGCGTACAGTTTTCTCATCGGTTAGTCTGTTGTCGCTCAGTATTTAAGGAATGAAGACCGTTGAAGTGCCACTGTTTAATTTCAGTTGGCTACTTGGTCACTTTCTGTACAAGTAGAATGATGGGCATGTCACGTGTGTGAGTACAGGAGGGGATCAAACAAGTGTGTGTGTTGGGAGGGGGGGGGTTTCCATGAAATAATTGAGGAGGGGTGGGGTTAAGGGATAACAAGGTTACATGCCTTTATTCTAAAAATGTGACAATAGAAAAGCTGAGTGCTGTAGGCTTGCTCAGGTGTGATAAATTACAACTTACCTGTGACCAAATTATGTGTATGTTGTACTTGTAAACGTGAAGACATACATGGACCAACCGACTCATATTATATCAATAGTACATGATGGGTTAATTTTCTATTTCCCCAGTCGCTATTATTTGTTAAATACCTTCGATGACGGGACTTTGAATCAGAGTTCTTGAGACATTTGAGTAGAACAGTGAGTTGACCAACTCAGAGGCGTAGCGTGGTGGGGGCAGGGGGGGACAGATGTCCCCGGGCGCCAGCTAGTTAGGGGCGCCAAAATGTGCTTTGATATTATTTTATTGATGAAAATAATGGGTTTGAGAGTTGAAAGAAAGAAAAAGGGGCGCTAAAAATAGATATTGTCCCCGGGCGCCAAACACCCTCGCTACGCCACTGGACCAACTGATTCTGACCTAATCACTAGATGGGGACGAGCTCTCACTTACAATGGTCTCCATAATCATACGAATTCAGCACCTGCACGGACCACTCTGCCGTTAGTACACAGCAGTATTTAAAAGAGCGCATTCTGATCTGCGGGAATTTCCTGTCCACGCACATATTGGCATATCCATCGGGCGCTGTTTGTTTTGGTGTTTGTGGATTGTTTTTGATGTTTGTGGATTGTTTTTGATGTTTGTGGATTGTTTTTGGTGTTTGTGGATTGTTTAGGTTTTTTGGATTGTTTGGGTGTTTGTGGATTGTTTTTGTGTTTTTGGATTGTTTGGGTGTTAGTGGATTGTTTGGGTGTTTTTGGATTGTTTGTTTTTGGTGTTTGTGGATTGTTTTGGTGTTTGTGGATTGTTTTGGTGTTTTTGGATTGTTTTGGTGTTTTTGGATTGTTTTGGTGTTTTTGGATTGTTTGGGTGTTTGTGGATTGTTTTGGTGTTTGTGGATTGTTTTGGTGTTTGTGGATTGTTTTTGGTTCATTTGCAGCATAAAGATGTAGATGGCCTAGGGTTTTTTTTTTTTTAGATTTAGTAAGAACCGGGTTGTATACGTTGTTTTTTTTTTCTTTTTTTGTGTAGTTTTTTTGTTTTTATTTTTTGGTTTATTTGCCGCATAAAGATGTAGATGGCCTTGGGTTTTTTTTTTTTTAGATTTAGTAAGAACCGGGTTGTATACGTTGTATTTCTTTCCATTTTTTGTGTAGTATTTTTGTTATTGATCCGCCCCTGTCTGTACACCAACTGTGTGTACACCGTGTGTACACCACCTGTGTGTACACCAACAGTCAACGTCACCTTGCCATTTTGTTGTCGTGATGCTTCCAACAAAGAGATGGTTATCAAGACGGATGTCAGATGTAATGTTAGTTGTGTGGCGTGTTATCAACTGTTACTACCTTTTATTGGTCAGACTATTTATAGACACGCATGGCGCGTGCTGTCCTATAACAATAAATCTACCAACAGTGGTGTACGTTTTGTTGTGTGCGGACACAAGAGCGATGCTGGTGTTACAGATTATGAGTTGAGATTGGACCTGATGACCATTGCCCCTTTGTCCCTTATTAAAGTTCAGCGGGTGTTGTTTGTTGGTCTTCCCTTTAAACAATCCTGCAAAGCTGCTGACCTGATTAATATATATATATATTAGGGGTGTGCCGGACCCCAGTCCGGAATCCGGTTCCGCCGGATTTTGCACTATCCGGTGAAATCCGGTTCCGCCGGATTTACATGTATCCGGAACAACCGGATTCCGGAATCCGGAATATACCGGATTTCGGAATTCGCCAGATTTTGTGACTCACCGGATCATAATCTGAAATAAAAGTAATTCTCTTTCCCGAATTTCACACGATCACGATACATTAATCGATTGTTTCGAGCGTTGAGCTTGTTTAATGTTTAATATTCCGTACATACCAGAGGCTAGAGTCAGCACCGCTAATAGTGGCCAATAGTGTATGGACTTTGATAAGAAAATTTAAACTTTTTGTAAAAATAAACCAATGGCATAGTTGAAAAGATGTAATTTTTTAAAGAATTATAACACCAAAATCATATTTTTAGCTGTTGTAGTTTTAAAGTTATGAATTTTTAAAGTACGACTTGGTTTGTCATTTTTTAACATGGACTGCATCTCCACATTCTGTGATCTCATTCCACCAATCCCGTCATGCGCAATGACTATATAGTTTATATAAGGCAACGCATTCCCTGCCTTATCACTAAAATACTGTTTAGACTTAGTTTAAACTTTCAACTTTGGCACATGAATAATTAATTAAAGCTTTCCCTGACCAATGGTTTAATAGTTTTTGCACACGGCAAACTCTTATGAATGAAACTCTGAGGTAGTACTACGATACAGTTATGCAAGTGGCTGTGAATGGTTGCCAATGACAACGTGTTGCACACGGTAAATTCTGATCATTTATAATATGGATTCTACCGGGTTGTTAAAGCTCAAATTAAAACATTCCAGTTTAAATGTCTTTAAATGCATTCTGAAACACAAGTTATCAATTATTTTGATGTAAATAGTGATAATAAATTAATATTTCCTAAGTATCGTCAACTTCCGCCATTAAAAAGGGGGGCGTGGCCAACCCCATGGCGAAATTAGGTTGAGCGAGCTGCATAACCTGCTGCGAACGCGTAGAAACATGGCGTCTCTCGTAAGACACTTATCCAAATGGAACGGAACTCAAATATATATCGAAAGTACTAATTTAATAATAAATAGACACACACATCGGAAAATTAAAAACTCGGATTTTTTGGCGCCGATTGCGAATTCCCATACACAAAAAGTAGTAGTCCACCTTGACTTACCGAAGTATCTACCAATAGTACCAAAATCCGGAATCCGGGAGAAACCGGAATCCGGATCCGGCGGATTTCGCATAAGAAAATCCGGATCCGGATCCGGTTGGAAAAAACGGATCCGGCACACCCCTAATATATATATATAAATTTGTTAAATTTTAAAAAAATTTTAAATTTTTTTTTAGAAATTTTAATGTTTAAATATATATATATATATATATATATATATATATATCCCCTCCCCATATGTGTATATAAATATATATGTGGATGGTTAGCCTTATTAATTATGTCAACAATTTGTACCGTATTTTATTTTCTTCCACTCCAACCCTTTTCAACAACATACATTTCTATAGAGTACTAGAATCAATGACTAGAGTCACGCTCAATTTTTTTTTGTTAGTAAATGTATGGCTATAAAAAAAATTCTTTTTCATGTTGCTGAGCCCAATGTTCCTATTTTGCAATAATGCATATTTATGTTAAATGCTGATTAATTTAGCATTGCTATACTAACATCATTGTGGAACTGACCACACCATCCTTGTTGAGTCTAACCTTTCAGTCTCTTCTCTTTGGGCAACGATTGCCATTCAGTCTCTCTGTGACTTTTGCCAGCCGTTCCAATGGGCTGCATAGTTTTATTTAAAAAAAGAAAACATCAGTGCCGATCTTTAAATCTGACCATTTGAAATAAGACAGAGTCTTGTACTACTTCTGGCCAGTCAAATTAGCAAATATTTTGTCATTCATTTTATAGACCTGTTAAGGATTTTTTTTTAAAAATGTGAGACGAATAGAAATGTTGACGTCACTATCTGTTGACGTCACTATCTGTTGACTCCTCCCTTCCACGTGTCATCATTTGGAAAACTTTTCCTGACCCCCTTCCCCTTCCCCCTCCCCCCCCTCCCCATGATGTTGATGTTATTACTGGACGGTCTAAGCGTTCTGTTGGTCATATAAACAAAACTGAATTTGAGCTGTCATGGGATATTCGCGTTGTTTCGTTATTAACGTCTTTTTTTGGTCTTAAAAAAAAAATAATAATAATGCATCCAAATCCACTATTGAATGCACCTATATCCACTATTGAATGCACCTATATCCACTATTGAATGCACCTATATCCACTATTGAATGCACCTATATCCACTATTGAATGCACCTATATCCACTATTGAATGCACCTATATCCACTCAAGGCACTGACCCTTTGTCTTTTATTTTTGGGGTCAGGTTAACATTGGTTGAATCGCTTCTTCTTTTCAGCTAACCTTGCTGTCGTTTGCATATTTGTGGGATAGACAATGGGGAGATGACATAACCATGGTGAGAACTGCCTTCTGATTTAAACAAATGAAGTCGATGAATTTTACACCAACACCCTTGTCGCTCTCACCACCCTTGCCGCTCTCACCACCCTTTGCCGCTCCATTCGAGCTGCTAATTTATTATTTATGGTTGCCGCCACAGCACCCTTGTCGCTCCCAGCACCCTTGTCGCTCCCAGCACCCTTGTCGCTCCCAGCACTCCTTGTCGCTCCCCGCACCCTTGTCGCTCCCAGCACCCTTGCCGCTCACAGCACCCTTAATCCGCTTCCAGCACCCTTGCCGCTCACAGCACCCTTAATCCGCTTCCAGCACCCTTGCCGCTCCATTCGAGGTCCTAATTTATTATTTAGGGTTGCCGCTCCAGTTGATTCTATATGGTTCATTGATTGAACGCTTTAAAAAGCTGGTTGACATTCAAGAAGAACTATTGTCTCGAGCTTATCACGAGGGAAATGATTCTACTTCGGAGCTCACATCTTGCGGCTCACGACTTGCTGCTCACTTCTTGCGGCTCACATCTTGCAGCTCACATCTTGCGGCTTACGGGTGGAGTTCAGATTTTGTTGCAAGAATGACTCCAGATGCCATGTTCCTGCTAAAAATTTTGGACTTGAGGATTTGTTCCAGTCGTCCCTCATTGCGACTTCCTACCAATAACATTAATTGTCTATTGCAGACGTTCTTAACCTGGGGTTGAAGGGATGCAGTAGGCCCCAGAAGTTCAAGTTAGGGGGAGGGGGGTGGGAGAAATATTCTGTGAAATAAAAGGAAAGGGTGCAGTGCTGCAAAAAAGTTTAAGAAGCTCTGTTCTAAGGCTTGAATTGGCCATGAAACTAAGTGAAACTCCAAAACATTTGCGGTCAGTTTTTATGCAAGCTTCAAGTATTTTAGACTCATTCTACTTCATAACTTCAAGTATTTTCATAGACTCGTTCTGCTTCAAGTATTTTCTTAGACTCATTCTGCTTCAAGTATTTTCTTAGACTCATTCTAAAAAATAAGAAAATGAAATATATATATATATATAAACTCAAAATCATACATGTAATGCACTAAATTAGTGTCTAATTAAAGGCCCCCTAACAAGACCGGCTATTTGCTGACCAGTGAAAGGTGTCTAGCCTACCTTGAAAGTCGGGGTGGGGGGGTCCAACAGTCACGCCCCTCCCCCCTTTTCTAATGGACATTGTTCATGTGATCTGCGCACATTGTGGAAATGGAGCAATAGAATAAGTTGCTGGTGTCAGGACCGTTGAATTGTTTAGTTGCCTTGTCTACATCGTTTGTTGCCTTGTCTACATCGTTTGTTGCCTTGTCTACATCGTTTGTTGCCTTGTCTACATCGTTTGTTGCCTTGTCTACATCGTTTGTTGCCTTGTCTACATCGTTTGTTGCCTTGTCTACATCGTTTGTTGCCTTGTCTACATCGTTTGTTGCCTTGTCTACATCGTTTGTTGCCTTGTCTACATCCTTTGTTGCCTTGTCGACTTCTTTTGTTGTTTTGATCTTAGCAGATGACCCATAAGACGTTGTTGAAGGCATTCCCCGCAGACAATACGAAGTATCTTAAACTCCTTAAACCAGTGTCTATATGACCAGTGTATGTCTATATAACCAGTGTATGTCTATATAACCAGTGTATGTATATATAACCAGTGTATGTCTATATGACCAGTGTATGTCTATATGACCAGTGTATGTCTATATAACGAGTGTATGTCTATATAACGAGTGTATGTCTATATAACCAGTGTATGTCTATATAACCAGTGTATGTATATATGACCAGTGTATTTCTATATGACCAGTGTATGTCTATACGACCAGTGTATGTCTATACGACCAGTGTATGTCTATACGACCAGTGTATGTCTATACGACCAGTGTATGTCTATACGACCAGTGTATGTCTATACGACCAGTGTATGTCTATATGACCAGTGTATGTCTATATGACCAGTGTATATCGCTGCAGGAGGTCCTCATTTTACGCTGGATTCCTTGTGACGGCAGTCGTGCCTGGTCGCATTAAAAAAAAATGAATTTATAAAATGTTATGTTGGTTGTTTTGTTTATCGCGCCACGAGTACGTACGAGACTATTTCTTCTTGGAAGTGAGTGTGCTAGCTCGCGACGACAGATCTCAGGCGAATTTAATCACGTGACCGCCAGCGTTCAAAAATGTTTAATAACCTAAATTTGATGAATGTAAATGCATACATACGTATTTTTTTGCTGGCATCCGACCGTCACATTGTGACGATGGAGTGGCTTCGTAGGAAGAAATCCACATAGCCTCGGATTATTATACTTGAAGGATTATAAGCTGGTTCCCAACAGCAAATCGCCTCTCTCCACGCCGCTGGCTAACCCAAGGGAACATCATTGGATGATACAGCTTGGCACCAGTGACGTCGCAGGAGTTGTCGGAATGTTTCATTGTATCAATGTTATCCGCCTTTCGGGGCTCCATCTCCGGGTTTGATTTCAGAGTTTCCTTCTCTTAGATGAGTTGCCGTCCAAGGTTAACGAGTCCCATCTACCCGAGGTGCAAACATATCTCCACATATCCATATATACATGTAGTTTATTATATACATATCTACACATGTCAATATATACATTTAGTTTACTACATACATATATACACATACATACATATCTATAAATGTCCATATAATATATACATGTAGTTTACTACATACATATATACACATGTCCATATATACATGTAGTTTACTACATACATATATACACATACATACATATCTACACATGTCCATATATACATGTAGTTTACTACATACATATATACACATACATTTATATCTACACATGTCCATATATACATGTAGTTTACTGCATACATATATATACACTTAGTGTTTACGTATCTGTGATAAGCCACGGAGTCCCTCCAGTATATTGAGAATCGACTAAGAGCAGCTCTAACAACATCAGGCCATTTATTCATCGGGACAATATGAGGCCATTTATTTATCGTGACAATATGAGGCCATTTATTTATCGTGACAATATGAGGCCATTTATTTATCGTGACAATATGAGGCCATTTATTTATCGTGACAATATGAGGCCATTTATTCATCGTGACAATATGAGGCCATTTATTCATTGTGACAATATGAGGCCATTTATTCATCGTGACAATATGAGGCCATTTATTTATAGTGACAATATGAGGCCATTTATTCATCGTGACAATATGAGGCCATTTATTCATCGTGACAATATGAGGCCATTTATTCATCGTGACAATATGAGGCCATTTATTCATCGTGACAATATGAGGCCATTTATTCATCGTGACAATATGAGGCCATTTATTCATCGTGACAATATGAGGCCATTTATTCATCGTGACAATATGAGGACGTGAGCTAGTTAGGGGCGCCAAAATGTGCTTTGACATTATTTTATTGATGAAAATAATGGTTTTGAGAGTTGAAAAAAGAGAGGAAGGTTCTTTATAATGAATCTTGTTCCCGGGCGCCAAACACAATAGTTGGCCTCTGCTTTGTATTTCTGTCACTCACCCCCAGTCACGTGTTATTCCAATCTCTTACCGGTAAGCCACCGACCCGTGTCATTTCTTTAACTTTTCGGTTGACCTGGTCACTTCCAGCGTTGTGACGAGCACATGTAAACCAAGTAGCACCGCAGGCTGACCCCCTCAATCTCCCACTCCCTTTCCAAGGTGGTTCCACCGCCCCCCCCATTACAACAGGGGGGGGGGTCACCAGTGACCACCATTGATCCCAAGATCGTTTTATGTATAGATATAGATGATGACCCGATACATTGGTCAACTAACTTATTGCATTATTATTTCGGGTGACCAGACATGAACTGACTTTTTGGTGTCGCGGTGGGTGTGCACAATAGGCTTTGTCATTTCTTAGACTGGAAAACGTCATAGCGTTCTATTTTTAGAAGGTCGGCGGACAAATATTGCTTAAAACATGGCAGCTTACAGTGTGTTTCAGCACATCGTTGGGACGATCCTTGTATCTAGAGTTACTGTTACAGCTAAGCCGTTCGCGCAATGAAGTCGCGCAATGAAGTCGCATTTCAGAAAATAGAAGTAAAAAAAAAAATATGTAAAATATTTCGTAAAATAGAGTTGTAGGCAAATTTCAAGGACACTCCGCTAACATAGTAATACTGAGCAGTGTTGACATTTTGTCCGCGCTGAGTACCCGGATAATGAGTAATGATGACGTCAGTTCTACTAAAAGATTTCCGCCATTAAATGACAAGCCCTTTTAACAAGCATTTTTTGCTAGGCGGAGAACTCTTGTGTCTGCGAGGCGGAGAACTCTTGTGTCTGCGAGGCGGAGAACTCTTGTGTCTGTGAGGCGGGGAACTCTTGTGTCTGTGAGGCGGAGAACTCTTGTGTCTGCGAGGCGGAGAACTCTTCTGTCTGCGAGGCGGAGAACTCTTGTGTCTGCGAGGCGGAGAACTCTTCTGTCTGCGAGGCGGAGAACTCTTGTGTCTGCGAGGCGGAGAACTCTTGTGTCTGCAAGGCGGAGAACTCTTCTGTCTGCGAGGCGGAGAACTCTTCTGTCTGCGAGACGGACAACTCTTCTGTCTGCGAGACGTTCTTTCGAATTGTAAATAATAGTAATGAACTAGTGCTGTTGTGGTAACCAATGGCCCGTGCGAATTGTCAGCTTAGTACTAATGCACCACGAGCCAAAAGATTATGCCAATTTATAGATGCCCAGGTTTGGTACAATGATTTGTCTTTACGATCATCTGTATATACAATCATCCACAATCATCCGACAGTACAATGATCGGTGTGTACAATCATATATATCTGTAAAATCATGTATCTTTACAATCACCTTTCAGTACAATCACCTTTCAGTACAATCACCTTTCAGTACAGTCATGTGTCAGTACAGTCATGTGTCAGTACAGTCATGTGCCAGTACAGTCATGTGTCAGTACAGTCATGTGCCTGTACCACTAAGGCTGCAAAACACTGACAGATAACGCGCCTTGACTTTATCTAAGGCTAGAGAGAACGGTGTTGAGGCTAACCCTGGAGCACCGTCAGCAAACCCGAGCATGCATCGCGTGAGAGCTGGTGGCCCCCAACACGCCTGGTCCTAGTCCGTCAACACTGTCACCAAGGACGGTCAGGGGCGCACACCTGTAACATCTAAAGCTTGTGGTGAGGATGGGACCAAAAAAAAAAAAAAGAAAGGGTGGGGGGGGGGGGGGCGTGATAAATAGGGCCAGAGCAAGGGACCATAGCTCGCCTAGGTTCTTACATACGTCAGCCCAAATCGAGCCATGCCGCAAAGCATGCTGGGGTGTGTGTTTTTTTTTTATATCGCTGTTAGAGATTTGTAATTCATAGTGCAATAATGGGAGTTGGTGGGAACACAGCTACCGAGCTAGGCAAACACACACACACACACACAGAGACGGCAGCGGGAAGATAACACATGAGATATAGCTGGTAGTTGGGGTGATACGTCACTGTGAGTTCTTTTTATCACATCCAGTTTTGACACTGTCCCGAAGTTAAGGGCCCCAGTGTTCCGAGTTTGGGGGTTTGCTTTGGTCTGTGCTCTATCTCATTAACTCATTGCTCTCACTTGTATAGACTCGTACGTGTGTTTAACGAGAGAGAGAGGGGCCCCGGTCTATCTCATCAACTCATTGCTCTAACTTATATAGACTCGTACGTGTGTTTAACGAGAGAGGGGCCCCGGTCTATTATTAACTCATTGCTCTCACTTGTATAGACTCGTGCGTGTGTTTAACGAGAGAGAGAGGGGCCCCGGTCTATCTCATCAACTCATTGCTCTAACTTATATAGACTCGTACGTGTGTTTAACGAGAGAGAGGGGCCCCTGTTTATCTCATCAACTCATTGCTATCACTTGTATAGACTCGTACGTGTGTTTAATGAGAGAGGGGCCCCGGTCTATCTCAACTCATTGCTCTCACTTGTATCGACTCGTACGTGTGTTTAATGAGAGAGAGGGGGGCCCCGGTCTATCTCAACTCATTGCTCTCACTTGTAAAGACGCCTACGTGGTCTAGGTTCATTCTAAAACCAAGTCCTGTATTTTGAGTTTGAGAAATAAATAATTTTTTTTAATTATGCAAAACTTGTTTATTTGTTGTTTGCTATTTCTTTTTGCGGAGTTCAAAAGCCGGCGATTGGTCATGGGGATCGAGTGGTTTAAGTTTGGCCCCCTTTTGCGCTCGAGATACTAGGGTCAGGAACATAAAAGAACCGACATAAGCGAGGAGAAAATGCTTAGACAAAGAGAGAATTCGGCGGAGAAAGTCGACTTAACAGGGTTGGTGAGTTAACCGAGGTCGAGATAAGCGGGTTCGACTGTACATGTATCCTACCTAAAAATGACAGAAAAGAATGCGAGTGGCCGCAAGTCCCTGACCAAATGAAAGTTTAGAAGAACGGAAAGAAGGTGGGTGGACTTAACATTTAAAAACCAAACAGGAAAAAGACATTGCAACTATTTATAATTGTGAATGTGATCTTTCATGGAGTAAACGGACCAAATCTTTTTATTCCATTTTTTTTCCATACAAATTCTAACCGGTGTATTACTTGCATACAATATACCAGTAAATGCAATGTCTAATATTCAATTATGGTAGGCACTATTGAAATGTTTGGAAAGTGGACAAAGGGCTTGTTTATTGATGTTATACAGGTGCTCTCTAAAATGGTCTCCAAGGCGACGACCAGTCTTTCCTATTTATGATTTTGGCTAGTTTGACAACCCCGTGCTGATATCGGCTAGTTTGACAACCCCATATGATATTGGCTAGTTTGACAACCCCACCATATGATATTGGCTAGTTTGACAACCCCTATATGATATTGGCTAGTTTGACAACCCCATCATATGATATTGGCTAGTTTGACAACCCCTATATGATATTGGCTAGTTTGACAACCCCATCATATGATATTGGCTAGTTTGACAACCCCACCATATGATATTGGTTAGTTTGACAACCCCTATATGATATTGGCTAGTTTGACAACCCCATCATATGATATTGGCTAGTTTGACAACCCCATCATATGATATTGGCTAGTTTGACAACCCCTATATGATATCGGCTAGTTTGACAACCCCATATGATATTGGCTAGTTTGACAACCCCACCATATGATATTGGCTAGTTTGACAACCCCTAGATGATAGTCGCTAGTTGTACAAGCCCTATATGATATTGGCTAGTTTAACAACCCCACC
>CAXITT010000494.1:463610-483347 GCA_964033795.1 Lymnaea stagnalis
TTTGCACGCCCGGGTTTTCCAGCCCCACTCCACCCCCCCCTCCTCCCCCTCCCTGCCGTCCCCTCCCCCCCCCCCCACCCCACCACCGTTGTGCAGGGGCAAGCGCCGCCATGCGAGACCCGTGATAACTGCTGTGGTTTGTGGGAGACGTTTCAATAACTGTAATGTTTGGGAAATGATCCCCCATTGTTAGGTCTATCCGCCGTACACCCGTGTTCTTATCTCAACGCTACGACACTACACACACACGCAGTTGAGATCTTGGGCTTGATTGTAGACCTCACCCTGAGTACAAGCACGCCCCTATATATGACACTAGAAGTTGTCAGTGGTACCAGATGAGTGTATCTGGGGCCCCGGGCCATGTTATGCACTGCTCCACAACTCTCTAAGATAGGAATTCAAGTACCAGATATTTAATAGAATTAAAGGTTATTCTGGGGATCTTTGGGCAGTGCCCAGGTTGGCTCTTGCTTGTAGACGGCAGTGGTAACAGATCACCAGAAGTGAGCAAAATGTCGCATCTGGTTTGGGTTCTTTGACGGCTACCATTGGTTACATCATTACGATACTGTGGCTGGGAGAGGTTTGACACACGTGCCATCTGTGTCATTGTTGCTGGTCATCCTCTTCCAGCCCATCCTGCAGCGGTGTAGCTGGTCCTGGTGTCGCCCTTCCACGATCCGCCCCCCCCCCCTTTGCAGTTGGTCGAAAATGCCACCTCTCAATATAAAGAAAAAATGTGGCGCCCGGGGCGGAACGCCCTCACTTGCAACCCCTATCAACCTGACAGCACTGCTCTATAAATTGGACTGTTATAATCTCATGAGTCCCGCACAGTCCAATCCTTGACATAATTGATTCAAATCAAGAGAACGTCTTGGATGTTTGTCAGACTGCCAACTCCTGCGTCTATCGAGCCAAGACATTAATTTGTATTACTTTGAAATAATTTTGTAAATGAACTTGGTAACAGAAAATGTAAGTTCTCTTGCCACCAAATTAAAATAACTAAATACTACCATCCCAGCTGACTCGGGACAATGTAATCCACCAGTGCCAGGTTTTTTACAACGGAATACTTTTGGTGTTTTCGTTACTTGACGATTGTAGATATTTAAATTGTGCTCATCTTTCACAATCAGTACCTGCGTTTTGGTGAGAGGAGTGGTGGGCCACGTACGTAAGAACGACATTGTGATCCATGCTGAAATAACTGTCTAAAAGTGTCTTAACTGCTGAGGAAACCAAATCTTAACTTTGACCCTGTGGATAATTTATCCCCCGAAACGTAGACTAAAGAATACAATAACTGTAATTTTTTTTCTTTGGGGCCGAAAACTTTGTGTGTTATTACGTGTAGCGAATGACCTTCCTGTAACGACCTCTAAACGACCAGCAGAACGATGTCGTCTGCTACATGCGCGCACACGTACGTCACCTTACCAGCACACGCATCAGATCATAGATTTCCTTGTGACCCTTCTCTCCCCCCCCTCCCCCATTCTTCTGGTCGCCTAAAGGACTTTGCACGGTCGTCGCCAAGCTTCGCCTCGCCTTCTCCCAAATTTAGACTCGTCCGGCTCGAGCAGAGCTTAATCTAACTAGGCCAGCGCACGCTAGCATGCATGAACTTGGTCGAGATCGGTGCGTCTTTAGTCGCCTCATCTACACGAGAGAGAGAGAGAGAGAGAGAGACGAGAGAGACAGAGATAGACGAGAGAGACAGAGA
Source organism: Lymnaea stagnalis (assembly GCA_964033795.1). Lineage (NCBI taxonomy): Eukaryota > Metazoa > Mollusca > Gastropoda > Lymnaeidae > Lymnaea > Lymnaea stagnalis. The sequence continues at coordinate 465,343 of CAXITT010000494.1, forward strand.
TAGGTGAGAGAAAGAGAGAGATATTAACCATAATATATTGTCACTGCACCTTACCAACCCCCACTTCCTCGTTGAGTTTGACCCCCCCTCCCCACTTGTTGCTTGACGGTTGTAACCTTTGACCTCTCACGCCCCTAAACTGACCCCATTAAACATGCATGCCTTATCGGGATGAACGTACATTGTGTTACAGCTCATACCCCTGGAGGGCCTAGCAGACTGTGGGTCTAGGCGAAAAGAGCTTAGGCAAAATCCAACAATACCCTGCTGCCTAGGCTTTTACCATTGGGAAAATTTGTGTGCACGCCCTAAATATTTGCGCTCATAAACAAGGGATGATTCGCTGTCGTACTTGACTGAAATGACTTTGACCCACTATTGCCTAGTAGAATAAATGACTTTGGCCCAAAATTACCTAGTGCAATAAATGACTTTGGTCCAAAATTACCTAGTGCAATAAAACAAGGTGAAATCATTCCCGAATCAGTTCTTTATTTAAATAATAATTTGATTCTGGACTCACCCAAAGACCATGTAACACAACGTGCCACTGAACTTAGTACCGGTTGTTACAAAAATTCCTGTCCGCTATATCGATTAGCGTGTATTCTTTAAGCTTTAACTGTAAGACAATCAGTGTGGTCACAAAAAAATGACCACCTGGTCATATGATTGAATAGAAATAGAAGAAAACAAGCTGATGATGGTTGTGATACTACTAACTCAACTGGATCAGAGTACACAATAGATTGGCGCAAAGGATTCATTATGTTTTCCTTAAATGCCCGTTTACTCCAAAAACATATTTTGTGGGTGTATTGGTGGGAAACTGGATAAACGTGTGTGTCACATATAGGGTTGGGGTGATGGGTGGGGTGGCAACTCAAAGTACAGGTAAACTTGTTCACAAGGACATCCGTGTTGTAAAACAGTTTAAGAATAGATTCCAATATGGCATACAGGACTCACCGTCAAGTTTTTGGGTTACCGGACCCTGATAGAGTTGAACTGTTAACAACACGGCCAATATAAGGCACTCGCAATCTGAATGGATTTCTGTCTAGCTTTAATAGGGCGCACACAAGTACTGTTGTCAGTGGTTTGACAATTGCCTGGCGATGAGTACACCTGTCAATGGTTTAACAATTACCTGGTGATGAGTACACCTGTCAAAGGTTTGACAATTACCTGGCGATGAGTACACCTGTCAATGGTTTAACAATTACCTGGTGATGAGTACACCTGTCAAAGGTTTGACAATTACCTGGCGATGAGTACAACTGTCAATAGTTTGACAATTACCTGGCGATGAGTACACCTGTCAAAGGTTTGACAATTACCTGGCGATGAGTACACCTGTCAATGGTTTGACACACCGTCGTTGGAAGCGGAGGGAGCGGTCCGCCCCAGGTGGCATTTTCATCTTTATTTTGAGGGGTGTCATTTTCATCTTTATTTTGAGGGCTGGCATTTTTATCTTCTTTGTGAGGGCTGGCATTTTCATCTTTATATTGACGGGTAACATTTTTGGACAACTGCTTAGTTTTTTTTCTTAGAAAGGGCCGGCAACAAAATTGTCCCGCCCCTGGCGGCACTAGACCTAGCCACGCTTCTGGTTTGACAGTTACCTGTCTATAAGTATTATTGTCAGTGCCTGTTACAGTTACCTGTCTATAAGTCTTATTGTCAGTGCCTGTGACAGTTACCTGTCTATTAGTCTTATTGTCAGTGCCTGTGACAGTTACCTGTCTATAAGTCTTATTGTCAGTGCCTGTGACAGTTACCTGTCTATAAGTCTTATTGTCAGTGCCTGTGACAGTTACCTGTCTATAAGTCTTATTGTCAGTGCCTGTGACAGTTACCTTTCGTTCTTCTGGTTGGCAGTGGCGTTACAGGTGCCACAACTGTTTTTCTTTCCAGGAATATCGTTGGTGCCATCCCTCACCCTCCAAATAGTGTTATTCATTATTGCTGATTGGTGGGACCAAATTGAACTTTGTGGGCCCTCTCACGGTCCACCCCCCCCCCAACATTGGTGGGACCAAATTGAACTTTGTGGGCCCTCTCACGGTCCACCCCCCCAACATTGGTGGGACCAAATTGAACTTAGTGGGCCCTCTCACGGTCCACCCCCCCCAACATTGGTGGGACCAAATTGAACTTAGTGGGCCCTCTCACGGTCCAGCCCCCTCCCCCCAACATTGGTGGGACCAAATTGAACTTAGTGGGCCCTCTCACGGTCCACCCCCCCCAACATTGGTGGGACCAAATTGAACTTAGTGGGCCCTCTCACGGTCCAGCCCCCTCCCCCCAACATTGGTGGGACCAAATTGAACTTAGTGGGCCCTCTCACGGTCCCCAGGGTTGAAATAGTTAATCTCATTTCACTTTAGAGGCCCAACTGCATGCTAACTGTACAACATCATGTGGACTGTATAACATCATGTGCACCGTATAACATCATGTGCACCGTTTAACATCATGTGCATCGTATAACATCATGTGCACCGTATAACATCATGTGCACCGTATGACATCATGTGCACCGTATAACATCATGTGCACAGTATGACATCATGTGTACCGTATGACATCATGTGCACCGTATAAAACATCATGTGCACCGTATGACATGATACGAGCCTTTTCTTTCCTACTAATCCACATGATCCGGCACGCCCCACTGGGACTTGACCGTCACGTCTATAAATAGAAGTCGGCACGACACCGCCACCGTTCACCTACGACTTGACTTGGGTAAACCCGTGCCAACCTTCAGAGGTAAACCCATGCCAACCTTCTGAGGTAAACCCATGCCAACCTTCAGAGGTAAACCCATGCCAACCTTCAGAGGTAAACCCATGCCAACCTTCTGAGGTAAACCCATGCCAACCTTCTGAGGTAAACCCATGCCAACCTTCAGAGGTAAACCCATGCCAACCTTCTGAGGTAAACCCATGCCAACCTTCAGAGGTAAACCCATGCCAACCTTCAGAGGTAAACCCATGCCAACCTTCAGAGGTAAACCCATGCCAACCTTCAGAGGTAAACCCATGCCAACCTTCAGAGGTAAACCCATGCCAACCTTCAGAGGTAAACCCATGCCAACCTTCAGAGGTAAACCCATGCCAACCTTCAGAGGTAAACCCATGCCAACCTTCAGAGGTAAACCCATGCCAACCTTCAGAGGTAAACCCATGCCAACCTTCTGAGGTAAACCCACGCCAACCTTCAAAGAAATCAAACCGTCAAGCTTGAAAAGACGCTATGTTGTACAGGTTTGAAGTCCAATGCAAGCCGAGTACTTCATGACAGCGTGCTCTTATTGCCCATGGTGAGGGTCCCCCTTCGTAACGCGGTGGGCAGGGCATGTCCAAATGGAATGATGATAGCCAGTACTGCTTGCCCGTAGTTAGGATACATGTATCACAAATATTTTACGTTTTTATAGTTTCATTTCAAAGTGTAAACGCTTAAGGTCTCACTGTCCCAGTTGGCTGTCTAAATGACCCAATGATGGTTACATACCCATCAGACTCCTACATGGGCACTAAGCTTTTAGTTTTAAACCATACTGGTGTGTTGACTATTGGAATATTCTCGAAGAAGCACTACGAGAACTGAATGATATCAAGGTCATATATCTTCCACAACTCAGGTGTGTTGGTGTGCTTAATGTGTGATAACTGTAATAGAGATGATGGGGCAAACGTGTTTGGTACTGGTACCCATTGTCATTGATTTCAAAAACAAACAAAAATGTTACTTCCACATAAACTGACAGTATAAAACCACACATAGCCCTAGGTCTTAATGCATTTTCATGTTTGTATCTTCCTCAACATCTCTGTTAACATCCGGCTCCGAGTTTCCTGCACTAGCTTAACATCTCCACATTTCTTGCACTTAAGCTTAACCTCTCCACATTTCTTGCACTCAAACTTCCAATCTCTCCTTTGTCCAATTTCTTTGTTCCACTTTCTGCCATCTCTCATACCTGCACCACCATAAAAAATCCTTGACCATGTTTTCTGTATGTCTTTGTTATCTAACCTCACAGTTTCTCTTAGACTTAAATAATCCCTTCAATAGTTCACACTTTCCCCCATTAGTGCAGAAGTACACATCATGTGAGTAAACAGTTCCCCCATTAGTGCAGAAGTACACCTCATGTGAGTAAACAGTTCGCCCATTAGTGCAGAAGTACAACTCATATGAGTAAACAGTTTCCCCATTAGTGCAGAAGTACACCTCATATGAGTACACATTGAGTACACACGTTACTCATGACACATCTTATCTAAAACAGGTGACACAGAAGAGGAAGAAGCAGAGAAAGAACGTGCCCAAACTCTTTCCCCAGCAACACAACTAGATAGAGAGAAGGACGTCGATGATGGGAACACAATGGATGATGGTCAGGAGGAATCTGTAGATGACAGTGAAGATGGAAGTCTGATGATAGCCGACATGCAGGTCAGTCTTTCTGTATGTCTTAGTATGAGACTGAATGTGAAACAAATGAAAAGGGTCTTATTTTGTTTAGTTGATAATGATTTATTAGAAATCGGTGAGAAAGATCAAACTGTCAAAGGTTTTATTCCAAGAGCAATATATCTACCTACATCTTCCTATCTATATATCTATCTATCTATATACATATATATCCATAGATAGATATAGGCCTATCTATATAGATAAATCAAGATATATATATATATATATATATATATATATATATATATATATATATATATATATATATATATANTCTTATAGTCTAAATGGGAGACAGGGTCAGAGACTCTTACTTTCATGCCCTATCTTATAGTCTAAATGGGAGACAGGGTCAGAGACTCTTACTTTCATGCCCTATCTTATAGTCTAAATGGGAGACAGGGTCAGAGACTCTTACTTTCATGCCCTATCTTATAGTCTAAATGGGAGACAGGGTCAGAGACTCTTACTTTCATGCCCTATCTTATAGTCTAAATGGGAGACAGGGTCAGAGACTCTTACTTTCATGCCCTATCTTATAGTCTAAATGGGAGACAGGGTCAGAGACTCTTACTTTCATGCCCTATCTTATAGTCTAAATGGGAGACAGGGTCAGAGACTCTTACTTTCATGCCCTATCTTATAGTCTAAATGGGAGACAGGGTCAGAGACTCTTACTTTCATGCCCTATCTTATAGTCTAAATGGGAGACAGGGTCAGAGACTCTTACTTTCATGCCCTATCTTATAGTCTAAATGGGAGACAGGGTCAGAGACTCTTACTTTCATGCCCTATCTTATAGTCTAAATGGGAGACAGGGTCAGAGACTCTTACTTTCATGCCCTATCTTATAGTCTAAATGGGAGACAGGGTCAGAGACTCTTACTTTCATGCCCTATCTTAGTTGAAAATAACCATGGAATCCATTGACTTACCAAAAGCCAACCAGAAATGCTTGTTTGACTTTGATGTTTAACCATAAATGCTTGTATACCAGAAATGCTTGTATGACTTTGATGTTTAACCATAAATGCTTGTATGGTATTGCAGTTTTCATCTTCTATTTTATAGGATGCAAAGGATACAGACGATACTGAGAGAGATTCAGATGTGAGTTTAATATGAATATTTGTCTTGAACATTTGGTCAGAGCTGACTGCTGTGTCTTCCCATTGGTTCAACTAAGTTTTGTTTCTAGAACAATGGCATTAATCATAGTTGATTTTCTTTTAAGGAAGTTCAATAATAAATTTATTGGCAGCCTAAAGAAAATTAAGAATTTTAAAAAAAAATTCACCTTGAGTTAATTTGGTGTGAAGGTTGTCTTGTACTGTCTCTATCAGAACACATTATTGCAGTAATGGAACTAAGAGCAATGCTGGTAATAGAACAGCTTCTTGGCCCCAGAAAGGCGTGGCTTATTAGCTGATAACTTTCATATGATTATTGAGAGCACCTTGTCTTCATCATTCCACCCAATTTTCCCACCAGGATGAGGAACAGCCCAAGCTGATCTTTAATGGGCTGATGACTCGCAGGCAGTCCAAGCAGTTCAAAGATGCAGGGGACAACTACGCCGTATACTCTGTACGTGCCGGGGCTAACAAAAGCAACAAGAACCGAACATGTGAATACTGTCTTGTGGTCAAGGCGACCCCAGCAGCCCTGGTCAGGCATCTTCGTAAACACACCGGAGAAAGACCATTTGTTTGTCCAGTCGAGGTAAAATAAAGTCATTTGTTCTAGAGTATACTAGATATAATCTCAAAGTGTGCCAGGCATGCCAGATTTTTGCAGATATTCTTGATATTCAATTAATTTGAAGTAACTCTCTTCAAAGAATAAATCTTAGTTCTTTTGGAGGTTTTAGTACTGCTCATTTGCCAGGTTAGCTTTTCATTTTCAACATAACTTTACGCTATTTTTTAATACTAGTGACAGTTCTATTAGCAGTGTTATTCTTAGTTCTATATTATGGCACTAGTGACAATATATTTTTTTGATCAAGTTTTTAATATTAATTCTTTATTTAACTAGCCACATCTGATAGTCTTCATAGACATGTATTATCATTTGATCACAGACAATGACATATACTGATAGTCTTCATAGACTTGTCTTATCATTTGATCACAGGCAATGACATATACAGAAAGTTAGAGCTGAAACCACCATAATACAAATACTCAAATTCCTTATAAAAATATATTTTTGATATACAACGAGAGTCCTTCTCTCCGCAGCAATGTGGCAAAGCCTACAAAGCCAAAAGAAGCCTCCACCTTCACCAGAACTCTTACCACAAAGGGATGGGTAAGATGGTGGCGCCCACACCGACAACCCTCCCCACCAAAGTCTCGGTGCCATCACCAACTATTGCTGTAAGTGTAAGTAGATCAGGATATCTCACATCACCAACTATTGCTGTAAGTGTAAGTAGATCAGGATGTCTCACATCACCAACTATTGCTTAAGTGTAAGTAGATCAGGATGTCACCAACTATTGCTTAAGTGTAAGTAGATCAGGATGTCACTAACTATTGCTCAAGTGTAAGTAGATCAGGATGTCACCAACTATTGTGTAAGTGTAAGTAGATCAGGATGTCACCAACTATTGCTGTAAGTGTAAGTAGATCAGGATGTCACCAACTATTGCTGTAAGTGTAAGTAGATCAGGATGTCACCAACTATTGCTTAAGTGTAAGTAGATCAGGATGTCACCAACTATTGTTTAAGTGTAAGTAGATCAGGATGTCACCAACTATTGCTATAAGTGTAAGTAGATCAGGATGTCATCAACTATTGCTATAAGTGTAAGTAGATCAGGATGTCACCAACTATTGCTATAAGTGTAAGTAGATCAGGATGTCTCACATTTCCTATCTATTGGAATCCAGCAGTTTTTTAAGCAAATAATCTATTTTGTTGACAAATCACTCAGTTGATAAACTAAGCTGCAATCCCATTTTAAAAACTCAATGTGATGGAATTGACCAAATGAGGTGAAGCTTTATTGAATCCTTAATCCTGTGTTAAAGCTTTTGTTAACCTAAGAACTGTATGTACAGATTACCTAAACTGATTGATACCGGTAATACGATATGTACAGAATACCTAAGCTGATTAACAATACAATATGTACAGAATACCTAAGCTGATTAACAATACAATGTTTACAGAATACCTAAGCTGATTAACAATACAATATGTACAGAATACCTAAGCTGATTAACAATACTATATGTACAGAATAACTAAGCTGGTTAACAATGCAATATGTACAGAAGGAAACACAGGAAAAAATGGGCAACAAATTCCTGTGCAAACAAATAGAAATTGAAATGAAAAGCTGTTGTAGCAGTTATAACAACGGGAAATAAAATTGCAGCTATGTGAATATAGATAGGGTTGATTCAAAGGGTTTGATTCAAAGGGTTGATTCTTTTGGGAGTCAACAATTAATTAATCATGAATAGGATGTTCTACTGAAAGGGAATGGCTTAGAACCACTGACATGGAATGGACATTGTTGCTCTTATTGAGAATCTTAACAGCGGATCAGCTCAAGTCATAAATCATTCAATTGTTTGGAATACAAAAGTCAAACTTACACTGCTGCTTCAGTTTCCAGGGTTGCAAAATTTGTTTAATCGTGTTGAAATAAAGCTAGGTTCTTTTCGTTATTGTAATGATGGCATCATTTTTTTTAGCGTTGGTATATTCATCAGCTGCTTCATATATGTTTGTATTCCCTCTCTGCAGCAAATGTCTCCAACGCCAGCTATTTCTGAAGCAACGAAATCCTTACTTCGGGAAACTCTTGAGTCCAGTCGGAAAGCCAGAGATGGCAGCACCGGCTCCCAGACTCCCGAGGCTCTGGTGGTCACCATGGCAACTGGCATATCCAGGTTGTCTGACAGACTGCCCACACCCAACCTGGTTAACCTGCTCACCTCTGACCTGACCAGAAAAGTAACATCCGATGAGCTGGGACACTTAATTAAGGGCGGAAACACTTTGTAAGTTAAGACTTGCCAGATTTTTGTGTTTTCACCTGGCAGGTCTTAATACTAGTCATTGCTTTAGTCAGATAGCTTGCATCAGACAGTTGCATCCTCTAAATGCTAAGTGAACAAATTAGACACACAAAAAATTACTTATCTCGAACCAGAATGATATTAGCACAATTAAAGCTTTTTGAAAAGCTCATTTCTTCTTTGGTAGCCCAAGATGTATTCATCATATATTAGGGCCTTTTGTTTTAAAGGATCTTTGCATCAAGATAGCATAGTGCACTATTTTTGGGGGTTAAAGTCCATTTTGAGCCTAATTATCTCACCGTGGAAAAGTGCAAGCATGTGGTTAGGGGAGGGTGTGCCTTGCTGATTTGGTTTCACAAAGATTAGAACCCCTGAGTCTGTCAGATGTGTCCTCTATCTTACTGACATCCGCTTGGCTGCTATGAAAGATAATTTTTATTTTAGACTTAAAGTTAAAATTTGTCCAATCTTTTCATTGATTAAGTTTCTAGGACATCAAAACTAACAAAAATTTAAAAAATTGATCGGCACTGTCTAGCACTAGATGTTCAAGTTTTCAGTGATTCATAATGATACATACTAAATCATAAGATATGTGTTGTTCTATAGAAAGCTAAAGAAGTATAACAAAAATATTTATCCTCCCTCAATTTCAGATCCAAACTTCATCCTGATGTCAACACAAACTATATAGTAAATCCAGTCCTGTTTAAGCAGGAGAGAGATGATGAGAACAGCTTGGACAGGGTCAAAGAAGAGGAGGAGCAAGCGGAAGACCTCAGCATGTCTACCACAAAAAGACTGGCAAAGTCCACCCCTGAGAAGAGATTAAAATGTGATGTAGGTTCTAAGAGTGGCATCAGTTGATGTTGAGTGGCATCAGTTGATGTCGAGTGGTATCAGTTGATGTCGAGTGGCATCAGTTGATGTCAAGTGGCATCAGTTGATGTGGAGTGGCATCTGTTGATGTCGAGTGGCATCTGTTGATGTCGAGTGGCATCAGTTGATGACGAGTGGCATCAGTTGATGTTGAGTGACATCAGTTGATGTTGAGTGACATCAGTTGATGTTATTTGTAAAGAAAGATCTTCATCAATTTTCTAAAAAAAAATAAAAATAAATGAGCACTTAAGGTGATAAAGTTGATCTGTCAGAGCCGCCTGAGTACCTTACAATTCATAGGCGATTAAACCTGTCCTGCTATAAGACTATAACAATAAACCTATAATACTATCCTGCTATAAGACTATAACAATAAACCTATAATACTATCCTGCTATAAGACTATAACAATAAACCTATAATACTATCCTGCTATAAGACTATAACAATAAACCTATAATACTATCCTGCTATAAGACTATAACAATAAACCTATAAAACTATCCTGCTATAAGACTATAACAATAAACCTATAAAACTATCCTGCTATAAGACTATAACAATAAACCTATAAAACTATCCTGCTATAAACCTATAAAACTATCTTGCTATAAGACTGTAACAAAAACCTAATTTCTACAATCATAATGAATCTCTCATTTGCAATCAGTTTTTTTGCCGGGTAACCCTTTCATTACTGCTGGATTTGGCATCAATTTTTTTGCTGACTCGGCAATAAAAGTAATTTTGGGTATTTTTCAATCTCTATCCGATACGTTTATTAACTTCTCTATAGATTAACGAATAAAGAAATCTATAGCATTGAAATATGACGTCGACGTGATGTCCTTGGTATTTCAGAAAAGTTCTTTGCCTCTTTGTTATGACGACAATGTGACGTTCTTGGTCATTGAAAGTTGGTGATCGTGACGTCACGTCGATGTAATCGGTAACAAAAGGGTTAAAGGAATTTTTTTCTAAGTAGCAGAGAAATGTTAAAACTAATAAATAAAAATACAACCAACATGAGTTGAAAATGCTTTTTAAAAACCATTGAAGTACAGAATTAATGCATGTTTCTTTTTATTTCTAGTTCTGCAACAAGTCATTCAAACATGAGTTATCCCGTGCTAAGCACACACAAACTGCTCATGGGATAGTGATTAACTTCTCTGGGAAGCACCAAGCCATTCCCTACACTGTCCTTGAACCCAAACCAAGTTCAAATGTCATTCCACCTCTACCTCACAATAAACAGGATCAGACCAATCAGAAGCAAGATGTACCCACCGACCTATCGTTCTCCATGCTGGCTCGCACAGTCCGTGATAACCCTGTCTCAGTTCTGTCTCCTGAACATATCAAAATGGAGATGCCCACAGTTGGGGGTGATGGCCCCATGCTAGATGAGAGCAATACCCTCCCCTATCATGTTACATCACGAATGGTGCAAGAGTAAGACAATTTTTTCTCTTTCAACTGACCAATCTTATCTTATATGTCCACATTTGTCTTGTGTGGCATGTCTTAGGTTTGAATAATCATAGACATGTTCGCTTACAGGGTGCATTTGTTAATCTATCAGTCAGTCATTCAAAACATTATTGAGAAAAGATGACAAAATGTCTATTAAGTCTATTATGTAGACTGAGCTGCTACTAATTGTTCTTAAATTTGATTTTGTTTACATTTGATAAATGTACCTAAATTTTGAGCAACACATTTTTGCTCCTCAGTTTCAATGTGGAAGATCTCAGACTTAAAGACACAGAAAAGTCAGGTATATCCATTACAAAAATAAGTGGATTAAATAATGTTATAGTTTTGACATCTCATTTTACATTTTGAAAGTATTCTTTCATTTATAGAATCTGGATTTTGAAATAAGCTTAAAAAATATGTGTAAAAATGTCAAAATTCAATGTGTCCTTAACCTTTAACACCAACTATTAATTTTTCTATGCAAAAGCTTAATTGAAGCAGGCAGTATGCTCCAGTTAAATAATATATTCATAGATATGGACAAATAGAAGAGGCACTAAAATTTTTTCTGTAAGTTAAAATTTAATTGAAATCAATTTGATGTGAACAGTTCTGGCAGAAGATGGAGGTAATCGTCGTCTTAGGGTCACTGTCCTGAGAGAGGCTGTGCTGGCCACAAGACTTGATGGAATCAACAATGTCACTGGTAGACGGGCCACTGTTTTCAAGTGAGTCAAATAAATTTTTGATAACCAATTTAGAGCATCTTAAGGGCAAATGCTCTTAAAAAATGACATAATGTATCGTTTGCCATTTTATGACTACTCAAAAAATTGTTTATGCGTTCAGCTTTAAGAACATTTTTGTGTCTTCTGTTTCAGATGTCATCTTTGCCAGCGTGTATTTTCTTCTCTGTTACGCTTCAATCATCACCTTCCCTCCCATTATGACACAGAAATTCAGACGTACGATTGTCGTTATTGTGAGGCATCTTTCAGATCCCACGTACAAATTGTTAAACATTTACAAGTGAGTGATGAAGAACATTATTATTTCATTAAAAGACTTCAGAGCATCATAGGCAATTTAGGTCAGTGTTTCTCATCATGCGTCATATGGCCCCCATACCCTAGGCATCTAGCACATTTTGTGGGGTCACGCAAAAAAATTAAAATATGACTGTATATATATTGAGCGTTGTGGCCACCACCACTTGTCTCCGCTTTGTTTTGATACTGACGTCACCGATTCAATATGCTGTGCCACTCCTTCTACCCACCTCTCTCTTGATTGGGAAAAGTTCTGAATGCGTTCTATTTGTTCTAAATAATGGCATTAGGGGACGCAATATCTAGAATTTCTTTTCTGGATTGTTCTGCTTTAATCCCTTTAAATACGCTGGCAGCCGAGAGATTTTTGCTATATTTCCTTAGACATAAACTATGATAAACGAGATGTTTTGCACCTTAAGATTGTACTCGATATGAATGTGTGTAAATTATTTGTATTTTCTGAAGATTGTAACTTTTTAAATCGATATAGTTTTTTTTTAATATATATATATTTGAATTTGTATTTTTATAGATCTTTACTTTTATAATTAAATTTAATATTGTTAACATGACTAGCATTGGGATTGTTATCTTTCCAGGCCTTCATATTGTTAGCATGACTAGCATTGGGATTGTTATCTTTCTAGGCCTTCATATTGTTAGCATGACTAGCATTGGGATTGTTATCTTTATAGGCCTTCATATTGTTAGCATGACTAGCATTGGGATTGTTATCTTTCTAGGCCTTCATATTGTTAGCATGACTAGCATTGGGATTGTTATCTTTCTAGGCCTTCAGCTGGTTGTCAGTTCTTTGTCACATAGTGTTAAAAGGGTTGTCAAAATTGCTTTGTTCTTATTTATGCTGTGTGCATGATAGTCATCATTAGATGAGTCGCACAGACGGAACTAGCATTGTGTCTTTTTCAATTGTCTAGTGTCACAGAGAGAAGTTCACAGGGTTGAATCAAGCTGGCACTGGTCTGAACAGTTCTGCACTTCTCCTGGAGGAGTTCCAGAGGGTATTGACTTATTAGATAACACCTATACTTAAATTACTGCTGTTCCCAAGTTTGCTTTTTAGGACAATGATTTTTAACACTAATAGTCTAAGGACCAAATTTGTGGGAACAAACTCTTCAGTTAAACAGGAATGCTGTGAAAATACATATTATTTCAATTTTAAACAAAAATAAAGTGCAATACATCCATGGAGTTACAAATTAAATATAGCATTGTATTTTACAGACACTGTCAAAGAGAAATCATCTTTTAAAACTCATTTTCATGTTGGTAAAGAAATTGCTACGTACATAATCTTTGACCACACAAAATATTAGTTAGATTTTTACATATACAATTTTTTTATATTGTGAGAAATAGTAACAAATTTTGAATTTTAGAAGCAATAATAGTTAATAAATTTTTAAAGAATAATCTTATGGACTTGAAGTAACCTAAATTAAAGAGAATAATTAGATAGTGTCAACATTTATATGTACAATTATGTATCTATGTGCTGGCATCCGTCCGTCACAATGTGACGATGGTGTGGAATTCGCAGGACGAAACCCACAAGGCCTGGGATTATTCTTCTAGGATTATAAGCTGGTTCCCAACAGCAAATTGCCTCTCTCCACTCCACTGGATAACCCAAATGTATATATATGTATATATATTAATAAACAATCAATAATTTTATTTATTGTTCCCTTTACACAGAAACATAAAGAGCAACACTCTGATGTGGCACTCAACAGTAGTGCTAATAGCACATTCAGCCCAACTTTCCACTCTGATGAATCTCTCAGTGGTACAAATCTGACAACAGAGCCAGGGGAACGAGCCAATGGAGGCTATGCTTGTGTCAAGGTAAGGGAGGAATTTAATCTATACAGCCTCTGACAAGGTCACCAGAAGCATTATGGACTAGAGTTTAACCAGCAACAGAGAATATGGACTAAATGGTATGGTAGTTAAGGAAGTTATTCAAGGATGTGGAAAGTACATTATGGGATTAGTAAAAAATATCCTTGTTGAATCACTTTTAAAAATGATTTGTTTTACCTCAATTTAAAAAAAAAAAATTTCTTAAAGATGTGTGATAAATCCTCTATTTAGTGAATGATGGAAAGAAATTGAAAATCAAAGACCTGTAGTTATGATAGATATTAAATTACAACCATGAAGTGCTATCATAAAAATGTAATAATGAGATTTGAGTACCTACCTAAGAACAGAGCTAAAATTTAAACAATTATTTTTGTTGGTGTCATTTTAAGAAGCATCCTTTGGTATACCACATTCTCTGGGGAAATGGATGTCAATTAGTCATAGTTTTGGTAGTGGCATATGTGGGAGATTTCCCGAAGTGACCCGACCCCCCCCCTTTCCCCCTTTTTTTTTTAAAAATTTCACCTCAAGACAAATTTATTGTCACAAAATGAATTTCTTCTAAATACATATTTATATCGAGGTGTTAATTTGATGAGACTATTTTATGTTTTGGAGGATTTAAACATTAGATTATTAGTCTGTTGTGACAGTGTTAAAATCTTTAAGTCTCATCTATCATTGTAAGCAAAGCACAAAATCTGTTAACCTGTCAGAGGATCTGGAAGTCTATAGAAGGATATGAAAAACACAAAACTAGTATCTCTAAAATTAAAGAAAAGTTGAAACATCCCACCTTTTGAAATCTAATTTTAGTGCCGCAAGAGTTTCAGTAGAGAATACCTCCTACAACGGCACATGCGCATCCACCAGAATCAAAACACTTATTACTGTCCTGAATGTCAGAGTGGCTTCAGTGGGGAGCAGGACCTGCTGGAGCACCGGAGAGTGAGTCCATTTCTGGCCATCGTGCAGCTAAACATTTGGCTAAAGAAATATCCGAGCTGTAGAGCCATGCTAATCTCCATACTACTTTTGATGATACTAATTTATATACCGCCATTTTGTTAGCCCCACTTATGACCCAAAGACGCCAAAAACTCAGATGTTAATCCAGAGTTAACATTTTTATCCAAGAATTCAGACAGATGTTAATCCAGAGTTAACATTTGTGTCCAAGAATTCAGACAGATGTTGATCCAGAGTTAACATTTGTGTCCAAGAATTCAGACAGATGTTAATCCAGAGTTAACATTTTTATCCAAGAATTCAGACAGATGTTAATCCAGAGTTAACATTTTTATCCAAGAATTCAGACAGATGTTAATCCAGAGTTAACATTTGTGTCCAAGAATTCAGACAGATGTTAATCCAGAGTTAACATTTTTATCCAAGAATTCAGACAGATGTTAATCCAGAGTTAACATTTTTATCCAAGAATTCAGACAGATGTTAATCCAGAGTTAACATTTTTATCCAAGAATTCAGACAGATGTTAATCCAGAGTTAACATTTTTATCCAAGAATTCAGACAGATGTTAATCCAGAGTTAACATTTTTATCCAAGAATTCAGACAGATGTTAATCCAGAGTTAACATTTTTATCCAAGAATTCAGACAGATGTTAATCCAGAGTTAACATTTTTATCCAAGAATTCAGACAGATGTTAATCCAGAGTTAACATTTGTGTCCAAGAATTCAGACAGATGTTAATCCAGAGTTAACATTTGTGTCCAAGAATTCAGACAGATGTTAATCCAGAGTTAACATTTGTGTCCAAGAATTCAGACAGATGTTAATCCAGAGTTAACATTTTTATCCAAGAATTCAGACAGATGTTAATCCAGAGTTAACATTTTTATCCAAGAATTCAGACAGATGTTAATCCAGAGTTAACATTTTTATCCAAGAATTCAGACAGATGTTAATCCAGAGTTAACATTTTTATCCAAGAATTCAGACAGATGTTAATCCAGCAGACCTGTTTACTCTTACGATTTTGGCGTACAATGTACGATTTTGAGATGTCTTTTACGATTGTACGCCGAGACCCGCCAAAACTACGATTTTCAGAGAGCCGGTGAAAAAAAAAATTTTTCCGATTAAAATTCGTTTGTTGAAGTTTTAGCCTTTTCCAATAAAAATCTGGCAGTGAATGAAACGAGAAAAACGATTGGTTGTAATTTTTTTTAAAGTTGGGGCCATCCTTCATTATATTATGTGCGCACTGAAAGGGGAGGTGGGGGTTGTTAATGAAGGAGAGCTGCGGCATACGGGACACATGGGTGGGGGGTTGGTCGGAGTGTCAAAGGTTATAAAAATATCACCGCAAAGTATCGTATTGATGGTGATGATTGTCATACTGTTGCTTTGTGTGTCACACTGACCTAGTTAGCTGCGTCACCGGTAATATTTATACTATTCACTGCCATCCCCTTTGACTGCTACACAGCGTGTGACGTAGTTTTGTTCCCTTGAACCGCGGCGATTGTGAAAATGGGGAAAACTAGAGACGATATGGTTTTAAAATAAAATACATGATCCCACTGTTACTGCACTGGAACGTTGGATGTGGACGTATTTTATCAGAGCTAGTCAGCGGCATTTAAAAAAATATTGGTAGAACTGGCAAAGCAGCTCTTTACCCTCAGCGATCGTAATACCACAGTTTGGTATCACTACTAATACTGCCCCCCACCCCCACCCCTTTTTAAACGGAAAAAAAATCAAACGACGGCTCAATTTTTTCCCCAATAATGAGGGGGGGGGGGGGTTCTGCCCGGTGGAAATAATTACGTCACCAGCACGGAAAGATGAATTACTGACTACAGTGTGTTATCAATATGTCATGTTCAATTTTACAACTACAGGGATGTCTTATGAAAACAATCAGCGGGTACATAATACGTAATAGTTAGATGGCCCTTTGTTTTACGTAATAGTAAGATGGTCATTTGTTTTACGTAATAGTAAGATGGTCATTTGTTTTACGTAATAGTAAGATGGTCATTTGTTTAACGTAATAGTAAGATGGTCATTTGTTTTACGTAATAGTAAGATGGTCATTTGTTTTACGTTGACAAGGTGCGGCTGGGGGGGGGTATAAATATTTTATACAACTTTTTAATGTTTATTTTGCGTACCACATATGTTATGCATGAATGTCACATTTCCCAAACAGCTTTGGCGTTCGAATTTGGCTACATTGACGGGTGTGCACATTGCCTGATTTTAATGTTACCATTAATGGAATCAGCGATCCTTTTTATTTTCGGTCCCCTAGTTTAGTTTACTTAGTGAGTATTTTACGATATGGCCTCGACAAAAAGAAATGCACGCGAAACCGATGACGAAGAAGAAACTTCTACTTCTACCGATAAACATCAACTTCAACAAAAGATAAAGAAAGTTGATAGTCTTGCTTGAATATGAGACACAATTTACAGTGTTGAGGTCTTCATAGAAGGGTCCATCATTACGCGCACTGCACATTCTGCAAGTCGGACTTTTCAGTAGCAATCAGAGGCAAAATGAGTGGTGTGGATTTAGGAGATAGTGTGTATGGCGCGGGTCTAAATATTTAAATCTATATAATCAACTCCGCCACCTACATTTTCGTAATGTCAGTTTGTGGGGTGTGTGGAAAAAGGGGCGGGGGGAGGATATTCCTCGGCAGAAAGTACATGCGGTATTTTAAAATACTACACTATTCACCCCGAAACTCTGAAAGTCCTAAAATAGCACATTGATATTTACCAGCCTATGTTTGCAGGAATTACCGTCGTGATGTTGTCAAGATGTATGTTCACAAATGAACTCGCTAGCTATACCTAAACTCAGTATTAGAGAAATTACAGTAATGTTTAGTCCACCGAATGGTAAGGCCACGTGTTACGTATAATTCGGTGGGCTACGCCAGTGGTTCTAAAATTTTCGTTTCCCTGCGCCTATGCCACACTACGTTTTCACCAGGCTCCCTGTGTTGAATTCTATCATGTACAATTCGAAATAGCGAATACACAAATAAAATAAAGGTTGGATAAAAATAAATATAACGTGTATGTAGGTCACTGAGCGCCATCGGGAAATGCAAACAGCAATTGCTTAGTGAGTTACTGTTTGCACCACGACCGAAAGTTGTCACATTGGTTTAAAAGT
>CAXITT010000494.1:484104-512021 GCA_964033795.1 Lymnaea stagnalis
TCCAAGAATTCAGACAGATGTTAATCCAGAGTTAACATTTTTATCCAAGAATTCAGACAGATGTTAATCCAGAGTTAACATTTTTATCCAAGAATTCAGACAGATGTTAATCCAGAGTTAACATTTTATCCAAGAATTCAGACAGATGTTAATCCAGAGTTAACATTTTTGTCCAAGAATTCAGACAGATGTTAATCCAGAGTTAACATTTTTGTCCAAGAATTCAGACAGATGTTAATCCAGAGTTAACATTTTTATCCAAGAATTCAGACAGATGTTAATCCAGAGTTAACATTTTTATCCAAGAATTCAGACAGATGTTAATCCAGAGTTAACATTTTTGTCCAAGAATTCAGACAGATGTTAATCCAGAGTTAACATTTTTGTCCAAGAATTCAGACACAGATTTTCTCTAAAAAAGCTTCCTAAAAAGCGAATGCTTGAATTTATTCTTTAAAAATTTCACTTTTTTTGTCCTAAAAGTACCGACCGGTATTACATTTGATTTAATCTCATCTATTCCAAAATACACATTTTTACACCCATTGCCCGTTGTTTTTTGGAGATAATTCAACTCACTTTAGCGTCCATGTTCAACATTTTTTAACTGAAATGTTTTTAAGAAATTCAAATTTAAACAGAAAACACACAGCAAAATAACAACTAACCAAACATATATCCAATTGATTATCAACATATCACTGAGCAGTGATTTTTCACATTACTCCAGATAATCGAAGGTTGATCAATTTGTTCTCTCTATAATCTACTAAACCTTGGAATGACAAAAAACAAATTTTAAAATAAATGCCTTGAAAGCCAGCAGATTTATTGGAATGCTGTTGAAAGTTAGTCCAAGATTTAATCTCTGACTTTTCCACTCTATGACGTCT
Organism: Lymnaea stagnalis; assembly: GCA_964033795.1. Taxonomy (NCBI): domain Eukaryota; kingdom Metazoa; phylum Mollusca; class Gastropoda; family Lymnaeidae; genus Lymnaea; species Lymnaea stagnalis. The sequence continues at coordinate 484,998 of CAXITT010000494.1, forward strand.
CCATTCTATGACTTCTCCATTCTATGACTTCTGCATAGGTTCCTGGTACTCAAAATAATACTTTGAAGGGATTTTTCAACTCTCTTTTCTCTCACTTTTATTTAAAACTCTTACGCTTATAGGCTTTATGGGAAATACAGGTTATGTCTTTTAACAGTTGAGGAAAGTATGGTATTAATTTCACAGTATAACTGGAGAAATGAGTGGTGAAGTTTATTAATACTAAATAATGCTTCAACTAATGCTTTCCTGTTGATGTTTTTATAATAATTGTCCTTCTTGAATTTTAAAATATACCCTTTTTTATCAGTGTGCTCGGTAACTAACTGCTTTTGAGAAATTTGAAGAATTCAAATTATTAATTGGAGCTGTGGTGAATTCGTTTAACTATATTATTTTGTTTCACGGTAAAATCCATATGGAATGGTCTTGCTATTATTTTAACAAATTTTTTGCCACCATAATACATGTACAAATGAGTTTTATAGAATAATTTTTTTTTAATAGAGATTTATTTAATGGCTGTCATTTCTTTTGGTCTGTACCGGTAAGCCTATACGGTAGGCCTGTACGGTACTGAATTTTATAATAACAAGATCCCACTTAAATCATGAATCTGTTTTTTTGTCAGATCTATTATCACACAAGAAAGTCTATGTATCAAATTACATTTAATCTTGTTACTTGTAGTGATCCTATCAATGTGTTTCCTTTCAAGACCAACCATTTGTTACCTTTCTCTGTGGATATCCTTGAGCACATGTCCAAGTCCTGCTGTAGATAGTTTAAAAGATCACCTTGTTGTCTTCCATGTAGACCAGTCACAGAGCCAACATACCAGAGTTCATGCAGTACACCAACCTCCTGAAGAGCCTGAATGCAAACTTTGACCCCAAGCTGATCCATGAGGTCAGGCAAGCCTCTACCAGTGACAGTAACAACAACACCAGTCTGGGAGTCCTTCCTGGGGCGCACATCTTCCCATTGGTTGAAATGAAGGCATTTGACCTCAGGCGGGGAGAGCAGGTGGAAATCAGAATGGCATCTGATGTTAATGATAGCGAGCGTGGAGAGCGGGTAAGTTATTTAAAACTGTTTGACAGTTCAATGTTACTTCAATGGATCAATTGCAACTGAATCTTTTAGTGTGATTTTTTTAATACTGCTGTGGTATAATAATATATAATACTAGATATAGCTTGCCAAACATTGGCGACAGCAATGCGTGAACTTCTCATCTACTAAAGTTACTTGACAAAAACATGAACTCAAGTTGCGCACATTTAAGAATGCCAATTTTGCTACACCCCTCCCCCACCCCCCTTTTCATAATACGTCACTGCATACTTTTGATTTCATCCCTTGAACTATCTATCATCTGTGGAATAGGTCAAGTTTATTGCTGATATATTATTAATTATTGTATTGACAATCTATGTAAAGAAATTTGATTTTTTTTTTTTAAATACTCGTTTTTTAACTGAATTCTACAGTTACGAAAAACCATGTTAGAGGGCTATCAGACAATGTCACCAGGTTCAGTAGAAGACAGTAGAAAAACTTTTCAGCTCTTTGAACAGATGAATTCACGAATTTTACAGGTTTGACATTATGTTAACGATTGTTCATCGTGTTATTTGAATTAACTTTCATTTATAGCTCTAAAAATAAAATTAAGCATGTTTAATTTAAAGTGATAGTAAAATTTTTATACTTTGGCTTTTAGTATTATGCTACTCTTTGAATAATAATAAAAAAATATCAGTGCGTCGCCACAATGTGTTAGTTTCAAATAGGATTTTGGTTTAAGCTAGAAATACACTAAGCTATATTTGATACAAATACATTTCAGTTTATGGTAAAAGTGATGTCTTTTTCAGTCACAGATTAAAATAATATTTTAAACTTTTAATTTCTTGATAGCTATAGTATTAACATGGCATAAAATTTAAAGCTAAGAAAAAGATTCAAATGAATTATACTAGGCGAAACTTCATGTCTAGAACTTTTGACATATTTTTATGGAGAATGTCTTTTTGTTCTTATAGGCTGCCATGCAGAATAATGAGTCCACTGCACTGAATTTAGGAGAGTGGCAGAAGAGAACAAAACTAGATGAGGAACTGAAACAGAGGGAACTGAAGAGGCTGGAGGAGGAGGAGTTGAGATTGAAGATAGAGAGGGAGAAGAGGAGAAAGTTGGAACAGGAGAAGTTGAAACAGAAACTTGCCCAGGAGGGCATGGGAGATGTGACAGTTGTTCTGCCAGATGCTCCACCTCCAGATGACACGGCTGACGTAAGCCAAGATGTTGATCTGACCAGAGCTGCAGATAAACCAACAGATTTGTCGGCCAAGCCTCAATCTGTTGTTGGGTTTATGGCCAGAAAGCCTGAGTGTTCACCTGTCCTTGGCTTGACTGGCACCCAGGTTGATCCACCGAACACCTCATACTCAGTCAGATCATCTGATGCTCAGGTGTGTATGTCATAGCTAAGTATTTTTACATTGTCAGGTCATTGATAATATTGTATAGTATGTGTATATTTGATAGACAGGTGTGTGTGATTTTTTTTGCCTTAGGTTGGACTGCTGTGGACTTTGGTCTGGCACAATATATGAAATTTATTCATCTCTTAATTCATTTATTTTATCAAGGTTCATTTTACATTAAATTGTTTAATGTTTCAGGATATAAAACTTCTGACCAAGTCTGACCAGTCTTTGTCCAGCTTAAAAAGGTCACTTCAGGGTTTAGTAGAGGCCACAACTGGCCCTCCTTCCAAAAATCGCAGAAAAGCCCTCAACCCACAGAGAATTCAGTTTGACAGCAGAGAGCCAATGGCATCAGACAAGGGAGATAAGAATCCTGTTACTAAAAGCAGCTCAGCTCAAATTATTCTACAATGTAAATACATTTATTTTAAAATTAATAGAAACTTGTTTTCAAAACTTTTAAGGAAATTTATATAAACCGGTTAAATGAATACATTAAACAGTGCAATGAATACATTGCAGTACCGGTATAGTTTTTTTTGTTGCTTGTTTGTTTTTGTGTGTATGTCTTGTGCCAAGATGATACATGTACTTCCAACTTTGTGCCAAGATGATACATGTACTTCCAACAGCGTCCATTTGGAATTTGAGCCACACTCTTTTCTTCCATTATCTCAGATCAGTTTCTTTATGTGAATAATATACTAACTTTTTCAAACAAATTTATAAAGCTCATAGTGCGTCATAGATTTGTGTTACTCGGATGAAACAATTATATTAAAATATGCTCCACCTTATAGTGTACCCTTGATTCTCTAAATATTGAAGCCATAAATTATTATCATTATACTTCGACTATTTATTTCCAATATATGTCTCTGCTTCTCCTGCAAGGGATTTCTAGCAGTGCTGGCAAAGTTCATATCTGAAGGACAAACATCGTCGTCTAGGTTACTCATGTTAAAACCTTTAAATAGCTTAGAATCTGGTAATTTTGACCTATATCATTTTTATCCATTCCAGGTGGCCTTAATGATTCGGCCTTCATAACAACCTCAAAACTCAGTCAGCCCAACCTGCCTATGGGCCTGGGAGGTTCATGTCTGTCTCCTGAACAGGCCAGCACCAATCAACTCCCAGCTGTTGCCTTAAGCAGCACCAATCAACTCCCAGCTGTTGCCTTAAGCTCACCACATCCATTCATTTCTAAATACAAGACAGCAATGGAGGACACTGACAGTACCTCCTTGAACAACAGTGGTGCAATCGACTTGAGCACAGACAATAAAAGTCTGAGCACGGACAGTAAAAGTCTGAGCACAGACAGTAAACCCCAGTTCTGGTCAGCTCAATCATCCTTCCAGGCATATACAAGCTCAAAGAAAGACTCATCCCCAACGTCATCATCTGTCTCCCCTGATGCTGGTACACCACAAAGGTCAGACAAAAGGATTTCTAAACCTGTGACCTTGGTGCGAAGCGTTAGCCTCGACCCTGCTTTAGATTCAGACAACTCATTATCCCAGGAGTTGACGTCCGCTGCCGATTTGTCTAAAGCCTCTAAACAACTGAGCCTCCATATCCAAAACTCTTCCAATGGCTCATACGCATCATTGGCTCGATTCTCCTCCAGTTTGCCCCCCTCCAACTCTGTCCCATCTCCAACTGATCCTGACGGCCTTGTGGGTTGCCCTCGAGTTTTGTGGAAATCAGGACAGCCCTTGCCTTCTGACGTTCCTGAAAACTTTCTGGGTGTTGGACGTGGACGTTGGAATGGCAAGGGGGGCAAATCTTCTGCGCCGCCGCCACCCAGCGGAAGTAGAACTTCCTCACCTTCTCCAGCCCCATCTCCGACCAATTCTGACACCTCATCAGCTGAAGGACGTAAAGTCACCACAACATCACTATCTCGTACACATTCGAGGTATGTCCATTTTTATTTTTTACATTTCTTTTTATCTGCCTATTAAAACATAAACAAAAAATGCCAAAGCTTTCTTAATGCTTGACTGTTGTTTTTACTGTCTCTCTTTTTTTACGATAACTTAATGGATGAAAAGTGTTCAGGAATATAATAGAGCTAATCTAAAGATCATAATTATACAACTAAAAAGCTTTAATCCTGTTAAAATTGTAATATATTGTAAAATTGTAATATATTGTCGACTTATTTAAACTCTAAATAATTTTGTTGAATTAATATATCATCACCAACAAATTGTTAAGGAATTTTCTATTTTCTTAAAGTGCCTTAAAATTAGTTTATAGCTTGAATTTGAAATTTTAAAAAATAATATTGCCCAATTAATTATTTTTTGAAAGGATATGTTGTTGAGAAAATTTGCTTTGGACATGGTTAAAAAAAAACAATCTTTTCCTTTCTTGCATAATACAAAATAAGCTTTTAAAAGAGTGTTACCTGTTCAGATTTTCACATTTAAAATATGCTTTCAATCACTTTCTTTACAAAAACAAAATTCTGAGACTGGTTGAATCTTTCTTTTTTACTATATCCTAACACTGAGTGGTGGTGTGCAAGCTATTTTTAAATCTTTTTTTAAAAAAGTTACGTTTTTTAAAACTTTTTTTTTCTTGAATACCCTTATTTAATATTTAAACTCTATGTTTTAATTATTGTTATTATTTTTTAATACAAATGTGATAAATTTATTTTATCATCCACTTCCTTTACGCTGTCATCTATTGTTTGGAATGAAAGGGGATTCTAATTTTAAGTTTTTTGTTTGTCGCTGGCCCAATTTTTGCAGTGCAAGAGCCACATCACTGTCCCGCACCCACTCCAGGTTCGTTGCAGACATGTTGTACTTGCGTCTGTCAGGTTGTTTGTAGTTAACATTTTCCTCTCCCCAACCAACTTGTCTCTCTCCAACTTGCAGCTTCATACTAACCAGAAGTAGATTTGCATGCTTTAAAATCTTGTCTTGTTTTCTCATTAATGTGTCAACATAAATCCAGACCATTTATTGTTTTCTCATTAATGTGTCAACATAAATCCAGACCATTTATTGTTTTCTCATTAATGTGTCAACATAAATCCAGACCATTTATTGTTTCTTAACACCAACCAAAAGTTGGAGAGTCCTGACTTAAACTAGGAAGTTTAAAATTTTAAAAAATTATGTTAAATAAAAAAAACGTGTATATTCATTCCAAATTTATCAGTTTTGCCACCTGATGGGGAGGGAATTTAAAAACAACAGATAAATATCTCAATACATATATATAATCTAAGGAAACAAAAACTCTATGCATTTTTGTCCTTTAACTTTTGTTTACAATTTCTGTTTTAATATAGTACCGGTATTTGAAAGATTTTTCTATAAATTATAGTATAATATTTGATCAAATGTCTGTTTGCTTCTATGTTAATAACACTAAATGCCAATGTTAAACCATTATCCAGACATATTTTTGTTGCTCATAAAGTACATTTTTTAAACCTTGATAGCCCTGTCGCTAGCTTTAAGCAATGTAATCAATTTTAAGATGTTCAAACACCAGTATACTTTAGTAATATACATCTGGTGATAATACGGTACACTAATACTGTGTCTCTGTATTTTTAATAAAAGTAAAATAGTCCATTTTGCCAACTGGGATAAAAATTAGAATTATTAAAATTTATACTTTTTTTAATAAAAGAGGAATTCTTTTATCATCAAAACATTCAGATTTATGGTAGGACATTATCATGAGGAAGCTCGCTGATTTATTAAAGCATTAATTGTTCATTGACGTCAAATATTTGTAGTCTATCTATTAGTGTTCCTATGATACCACTGTCACTCTGTAGGGCCATTGTTGTTTTGCCTCACAATGTTTGTCATTTATGATGCAAAAAACATAACTCAGGACCTACATCTCATTTTTATATTATAACACAACATCTGCATTTTTTTATTTACATTGGTTGCAGAAATTGCATGAGTTAATCAGAGAAAGTTGTAGGTTGCACACACCCCCCCCCCCCCCCCCCCCCCCCCCCCCTTTTTTTTTTTTTTTTTTTTTTTTTTTTTTTTTTTTTTTTTTTTTTTTTTTTTTTTTTTTTGTTTTTACTCTGAAAAATTATCAGAAATCTATACATTTTAAAGAATCTGATTATTCTTTTTATCATGAGTTAGCGTGGGTTTTTGAAGGCTCAGAAGCCCACTTTGAAAGTTAGCATGTTCATTATTAAAAAAGCAAACTAAGAATAAGAGAGGGTAGAGCAAAGCCAGCTTGTGTACTGAGAACTGATTGGAAATATTATTATTCTCAGGGCCTGGAAAAGTTGAACAAGAAAACTTTATGAAAACATGTTTTTGTGCATACATCTTGTTGTCATTTTCCCACTCTTTTATTTCACAAAGTGATCCTTGACCTTGTCCATTTCATGACCTTGATTAGCAGTTACTAAAATTTTATTTTTGGGTTATAAAGCTTAATACACAGTCATATTTAATGTTAGTCACACGGTCATATTTAATGTTAGTCACACGGTCATATTTAATGTTAGTCACACGGTCATATTTAATGTTAGTCACACAGTCATATTTAATGTTAGGCACTCAGTCATATTTAATGTTAGTCACACAGTCATATTTAATGTTAGTCACACAGTCATATTTAATGTTAGTCACACAGTCATATTATCTTGAAGAAAACAACTTTAAAAAGTTAGTCACTTTTAAACTATGACCAAAACATTCCAATAATTTTGTATATACTCAATACTGGTATTTTTAATTTAAAAGCCTGATGTAGAAAAGGGGTGATTGTCAAATCAATAGTTTGGGAAGTTACAGATGTCAAACAAATCAATAGTTTGGGAAGTTACAGATGTCAAATCAATAGTTTGGGAAGTTACAGATGTCAAATCAATAGTTGGGAAGTTACAGAAATAGTCTTTACAGCAATCACATTGAAATTTAATATACCGGGTAATACAAGCCTTGAAGTTGAAGGCTGATGATAATAGTCCTGTTAATTTATTTCCAAATAACACATTTTAAATATTGTGAGTTAATTTCCTCCCTAAACTCTCTTCTCCCCAGTTGTTGTAGCATGCAGCACATCATTATGCATGGGCCTGTGTTGGCGTTGTATTTGTTTAGGCCCCTTGCATGAATCCTTGCAATTAGTTTTCTTTCTCTTTTTTTGTCCCCCTGATATCCAACTGATGGAAGGAGCTTGTAGTTACATCTGGTTGCACTGGTGTCCACCTAACCTAATAAGAATGCTTGGTGATATTAAAGTTAAAGTAGGCTAAGTCAATGCTTTTCTTGACATATTTCTGGTGTTAATAAATTAAAATTTCAAAATGAATTTCTTCTAACCAAGAAAGGGAATATGTGCCAGAAGTAATGATAAATATTCATTTTAACAGAGTCAATTCAAATTGAATATTAATTTGGATGTGTCTGTGTTATCCTTTCTGCATGAGGAATATAACAGTGAAGCATGCCCATAAAATACATGTTGGTTGAGATGAAATCTATCTTGGCTTACATCCTGTTGTTTTATAGAGATCAACAATTTATTTATAGAATTAAGAGATGTTGACACAAAGAGTTATAAAGAGTGTTGGACTCCGATACAGCTTTTAAGTAGAGTAATGAGGCATAAACGATTTGTGTAAATAAAAGAATATAAGTTAAGCTTTAATTATGGTTACACAAAATTCGGTGTTTTATTGCTTTATTTACACACATTATTTGTGTTTCATTCAATAATGCTTTCATTATGTAAATTTAGATGTTTAAAGTACTTTACCACTTTATTTATTTCCTTTTATAATTCACATCTAGTCTATAAAGGTTAAAGAGATGATTTGATATTCCAGTAACAAGGCATAGTGCTGATAATTAATGACTTATGAAATGTCATTAGCACTTGTGTAAAAAAAATAATAAAAAATAAAAAAATTAAATTATGGGTAAAACTTGTGCAGTATTGTGGTAAATCAGTGTTCAAAGAATAAGTTGTTCAAAAGTACAAAGACAATGATTAGATAATCTGTCAAGTGACTGCAAGTAAGAGATGTTTTACGGTAGGCCTACTGTCATTCTGTGCATGTCATCATTGAGAAATGTTCATGGCAAGGTTGAAGAATGGATTAAAAAAATGACAAATATGAATGAATGAAAATTGTGTATTCTTTTTCCTCCAGATTGTCAGTAGTAAATGAGCCACTAGACAGAATCTCCCTCTGTAAGCCTAAAGTCCTGGATGATGGGCGGTCTGTGTACAGCTGTGTTATATGTCACAAGAACTTCCTGTCATTGTCAGACATCAACAGACACATGGACTTTCATGAAGGTCAGTTTAACATGCTGTTGTTTTGAGCTTGATCACATTGATCATAAATAGAAATAACCCAGGGCATATCAATTTCGTCTTGATGATAGAAACAACAAAAATTACAGTTTATGCATTTTTTTTATTATTTAGCCTTATTCTCCAAAATTACAATGCAATTTTATAAAATACCGGTATTTACAAGTACAACTAGGCCTACTTTAAATTTTTAAAATTTAATTCTAATTCTAGTAGAATATCTGGGTAACATTAAAGAGATAAGGATAAAGTAATGAACTATACTTAACTGAAATCATAGAAATGTTGTGAAATAACTACCTACCTGGTCTAGAGTTGATTATTTTTACTCAAGCACCTACATAGTATACATTTATTTCTATTAACTGGTAGATGGAATTCTTGCATTGACAAACATTAATTTAACATATTCAACATTTTAATGACAAAATAAAACTTCTCAAGTGCAAGTCACCCATCAGGATACCGTATGTCAGATATTTGCTGGGTACTTTCCCGTTCACATATAACATTTGTTGGCATTGAAAGTACAATAACATGGAATGTGGCACACATTGTTTCCAGGGCTATTGGGTGGGACAGCACAAGTCTAGAAGTAAAACATAAGAAAGAACGTTTCAGTACCAGGTAGTTCATATTTAAAATTTCAATTCCTGGTTCTCTATATGCAGGATTTTTCTTAATTAAAATGTTTTTTCTAATTCTTAGTACCATAATGAATTTATTTCACATATTTGTGTCTTAGCTCTTAGTTGTTCTTTTAGTCACAATATTTTATCAATGAACTTGTGAATATTTTTCTCACGGCTGCCCACCCAAGTTGGTATGTGACTTCTCACTTCATTTGCTTGTTATTATATAGTATCATATTTTTTTAAAAATCTTATCAAAATGACCCTGACCATGAAAATCAGAGTATCTCCTTTTCCGACACTGACTGTTAGAATAATTATTTCTTTGGCTCTTCAAAAATAACAATCACAAAGTTCATTTTGCATCAAATTTGTTTGTTTGTTTCCCCATTGTAGATGTCTGCCTATTTCCCCACTATAGATGTCTGCCTAATTTGAAGTATTTTAGTTGTTGGCTTTTTGGTCAAATATATGTCTCCGGTGTTTGATATTATTTTATTCCTGTAACTGCTGTCTTATGTGCTATCTTCCTGTAACTGCTGTCTTATGTGATATCTTCCTGTAGCTGCTGTCTTATGTGCTATCTTCCTGTAACTGCTGTCTTATGTGCTATCTTCCTGTAACTGCTGTCTTATGTGCTATCTTCCTGTAACTGCTGTCTTATGTACTATCTTCCTGTAACTGCTGTCTTATGTGCGATCTTCCTGTAACTGCTGTCTTATGTGCTATGTTAACTTCCAAATTCTTATTATTCAATTTCTTTTATTTCAAACATATTTAAAGTGTAAAGAGCTATGGTTTACTTATTATTTTTACTGATTTTTTTTTACAGTGTTTTGCTTAAAGTGAATTTTTAAATTAATTTTCCCAAAGTATTTTTAATTTGGTGTTAGAAGTATTTTTTAAATAAGTAAAGCACAAATAATGCTCATTATTTACCATACATAGAATATTGTGATTTCATAACTTTTCAACCTAAGCATGACTATTGAGCCATCAATGTTTAAAATGTTGACTGTCTAATTTTTTAATAATTTTTTTAAAACATGGGTGATAGGAGGAACATGGAACATTTCATAATTACAAAAGACCCCTTTATTTCAATGAACGGTACCAATACTAGACGTTACCGGTATATGTGATATAAAATTGTTAAAAATGTGTCAAAATTTTACAAAAAGTTACAAATTTAAAAGAGGCAAAAACAACACATAACTTCAAATGTTTTCTTCTAATCAGTTTATTTTTAAAAAAATGAGAAATGAAAATATACAGAAACACAAAGCAGTTTGTAAATATAAAACGTGGTAAAAATGTTTGATAAATGAATCCCATTTTGTGATTTTGTATTCAATTTGTTTTTCAAATCTTCTTGCTTATTCAATTTTTAAAAAAAATCTTATATTAATTTTATTTTTTAAATTAAAAAAAAGCTTTAACTTGAAAATTCTTACAAACTCCTTTTCTCCATTGATTTCAAAATTATAATAATATAACTTGGTGAATAAATAAAACTTAAATTGTAAGAAAACATTTCAACAAACCTTCCAAAACAAGGACCGGTAGTTATAAAGGGAACATGTTATGTTAACATCACCTAGTCATGAAAGTTTTGCCTTCCTCATCAGATATTCGCCCCTACAAGTGCAAGTATTGTGATTACTATGCTAGGACCAACAGTCAGCTCAAAGTACACAAACTTAGGCATGAAGGTAAGCAACCCATGCTGTCATATTTCCAAGTTAGCTTTTAACCTACTTCTGGAAGTTATTATTATTTTCAAAAGGATAATGCCGGTATTAAAATTATCAAGAAAATATTATAGTTTTTAAACCCTATCCCTATAATGCAACTGTCAAGTTTATATTCCTGTAGTGTCAAGCCATTTTTAACATTTTCATATAAGGTAATTGTCAAAAATGACAAAATTGAAACTCTCAGACAAAATGAATTCAGAGACCCTTACATTTACCAGTTGACTGAAAACAGAGACCCTTACATTTACCAGTTGACTGAAAACAGAGACCCTTACATTTACAAGTGTACATTTTCTGATAGTACCCATTGGACAAAGTATCTTATGGTATGAAAAGCATTTGTTTTTAGATTATGTATGTTGATCTTGACTTTTACAGAGTGAGTAATTTTGAAACTCAACTTCTAAATTCAACCCAACCTAATACTCCATAAATTGTTCAAACTATCATAAAATAAGTTTTTGAGATACCAGTACTCTTTCTTTTGAGATACCGATACTCTTTCAGAAAAAGTCATATTATAGATACTTATACCGGTACAGAAAACTGTAACTTTTGTTAATTTTCTTTCATCACTACCTTCAAATTTCTATCAAATAAAATAAAGAGGGAAAGCACAAAATGAGTTTGAAAATTCCTTTTCAATTGAAGTTATTCAATCCCTTTTTCATTAATACCAAATGAATCTCTTTAGGGGAAGTATTTAGGATCTAATCTTTGTCTTTTCTGTGTGATTTCCACCCTTTGCCAAATAAATTTTCTGTAAAAATATGACTAAAAGTTTCAAAATGGGATTCTAATGTCACCATCCATGACAGAGTCAAACTGTCATTTTTGCACATGGAATATCTTTGAAATCATTGCACTTTCATTTTATTCCATGTGAAAATTCCAATGAAGAAAGTCTGTTTTGATTTTGCAATCCAGGGGGTGGGGGCCATCTCCAGCATCAGAAATACTGGCAATAGCAGTAAAAAAAATTGAGCAAATTTCACACCCAAAATAGAACAAGGGGGCTAACACACTGATAGAAATGGAAGTAGAAAGCAAACTCATTTATATAGTGCTTTTCCCGGTTACCAATATCATTCACATTTTTTTTAATGACCATTTGGACATTGTATCAGCCATGACACCACAGAAAGGGTCTAGTGGCCATGACACCACAGAAAGGGTCTAGTGGCCATGACACCACAGAAAGGGTCTAGTGGCCATGACACCACAGAAAGGGTCTAGTGGCCACTGGTCAGCCGTTGTCAAGGTTATAGTTTTAAAGCACCTAACACTATCAATGCCCAATGTTTTGTCTTGTCACTGTGATGTGAAGTCTCTCAAATTTTGAAGATCATTTTTTTTTTTTAATGCCTGAAGGTGTTCGTGAATTCTGCTGTCGAGTGTGTAACTACAAAGGTGTGACACAGTCAGATCTGAACAGACACATGAAATCTCAAGTTCACCTCCTGCGGTCCAACCATGTGTGCACTCAGTGTGGAGAAGGCTTTGTCACCCCCAAGACACTGAGAGATCACTTGCTCTCCTGCACAGGGTCTGCAGACAAGAGTTTTGATGCTGTGTCCAACAATGATGAAGATTGTAATGAAGAGGACTACGAAGATGAGGAGCTGATGAATATGGAGGAGGCAAGCCAAGGAAGCAATAATGGTGTGATAGCCGATGTCAAGGTTGCTGTTATGTAGATCAGATGTACGCTAATTAGACTTTTTATTAATAATGTGCCAGGTAAAATGCTTGAATGATATCCAATCATAATTTTTGCTGTAATGACATCAAAGCAGGAGAGAAAAGAAACATTGCCTAATTAAATTAATTTTTTAAAATTTAAATATATTTTTTATCAGATACCATATCAACGAATAGTACCGGTACTCGAATAAGAGGTACTGGGGTCAGAAATAACGGTTGTTGAATAAATTCTGATAATTGTTTAAGAACTACTTGGTCATTTAAATGGTTGCTTTACAGGTAATAATCTTGAAAGCAGAGGTGATAGGACATGTTCAGCTTTGACCAACCATTATCTTGACTAATTTATCATTGTACCGTATATCAAAGCATAAGTAAAAAAAAATTGCTGAATTTAAATAAAATTTTAATAGTACCACAATAGAAATATTTCAAAATAGTGAATGAATTATTAATTAGCTATATCGGTATCCATGTTTAGCTATGGTAATCTACTCAACTAAAAATGCTCCATTGTTACCGCAGGTGAAAATGTTCTTTGATGATGGTCCAGTGTACTGGTGATAATTAAATGGAATTTCTTGTGTAATTGTTGTCCTGGAAAGCATTCCACTTGGTTCAAGTCTATAAATATATTGTAAATATCAGTGTTATTATCATTCCTCAAGTTGGTTGTGAATTTAACAATACAGTGTGTCAACAGGTGTTCAATGAAGTTATTTTATATACAAATATATTCTCAAACATTTTTTAAAACTTTTTAAAACAATTATCAATTCATTGTATGCAGATGCATACTACAGTACCGTAAATCAATTTCAAGTCATTCATCAAATTCACCGAGTTTTGATGAATTCCAAACATGCTTTACATTTAGATATCATTTTGTTTTGTTTACTTGCCCAAGTCATTCCATTAACTGGTTGGAGCTTATACACAATATGCAAAATGAAACACAGTCAAGGATTTTTGGTTCAAACTTTGTAAATTCAATAAACCTAAATCCACCTAGGTCAAGGTCAGTGAATAGTGATTGTTTTTCTCTGTCACTCATCACAATTTATTCATCACAATTTATTCATCACAATTTATTTCATCACAATTTATTCATCACAATTTATTCATCACAATTTATTTCATCACAATTTATTCATCACAATTTATTCATCACAATTTATTCATCACAATTTTTTAACCCCATTACGTTTTTCCCCTGTGGTTCTTTTTAGTTCAGAAAATTATATTATATACTGCTATAAATTTTAATGCCACTTCTATGTTCCAATGTTTGACTTTCTTTGTTTTTTAAAAAAATTAAGTCTATACGGTATGACCCATGAAGGTTATACCCACTTATATTCTATGTGTCCGTCTTAGTTGCATCTGACCAGGGTAGAAAGTGAAGAGAAAAATTTTTGACCAGTTCTTCAAATGAATAAATATTTATGTATATAAATTCATGTCGCTCGCAGAAAGAAAGGGACATAGTTTGAAAGAGTCTCTTGACCGCTTTTCCTTTGAAATAAATAATAAATGATTAGTATTTGTTTCTCGCTTACTATGATTGCTCAGAGCCGCCTGAACTTCTGGATTGGTGGTTTAGCTTCTCACAACAAATAGAACAGTATTAGCTAACCCTAACCTGTCAATATGGCTATCAAGTTGTTGACATTTGTGATTTCAATCTGCTAGGTCATTCAAGAACTTGGCAAGTGATCATTTTTTAACGTTTTGCACAACTTCCTTTGTATTATGAATTTTATCAATCAACATCGGCTCTGTTTGTCGTATGATGTTGGTTTCAGATATGTAGGCAAGGTTTATAGGTTGATTGAACATAACATTATCACTTTTTTATAGTTTAATGGGAGGAATGGTTTAGTCAGTGTTGTGTATCATTCAGTTTAGTCAAACTGGCTCCACTAGTTGTTTAGCAGTTGTTTAGTGCACTGATTTGAAATAATTTGACACTCCCCTACAATTTATGGCTTGGTTCAAGTTATCAAATAGTGGTTCCACTTGTAGCAGGGTCACAGTGTCAATAGCATATTAACATTTTGACCAGATTTTAAAAAAATTACTAAACACAAATCAATTAGAGAAATTCTTTAGCATTAATGTGGGAACTGCTAGTGCTAGGATCTGTAATTAATGTGGGAACTAATAGTGCTAGGATCTGTAAAATTAATGTGGGAACTGCTAAGATCAATATGATTAATTTTAATAAAACTCAAATTAATTTTTAAAAATTTCTGACATCTTAGCTGATATTTCATATTTGTGATAAACTTTACATTTCATTTTAATTTTAAATATTATCAATATGTATAATAATTATCTGATTTGGTGATTACAATTATGGCATCTTCAAATTTTCAACTACTGGTACCGTAGTGTTAGACGATAAATATAAAACCATATTAATAATAAATAAAATTGAGCAAGTAATACATTTACAAAAAATAGAATGAGGTAACTTTGGTAAAGATAACATTTAATAATTGACTTGGATAGAATTCAGTTGGCAAACTTGATCAAACTTTACCTGCAGCTGATGAGCATGACTGTGATGTTCGGCTAACCTACTTATATTTTTCCACTCATAAGCTTTTCATTTACATTCCAGTGACCTCATAGTGAAAAAAAACATTTAAAAAGTATATTGTTTTCTTATTTGTATATATATCAGATCATTGTATAAAAATAAATATACATATATAATCATATTTTTGTATTATTTTATCTATCATTAACCTTTGAAAGTATTAAATTGTGCATCCAGTGATTGTGCACTTGTGTTTCAGATATGTGTGTCATGTAAACTGCATTTTTATCCAAGAAAATTTTCATACATCTTGATGTAAAAGCAATTTTCACTTTCAACTGAACATCTTCCTTGAATCAATAAACCTTTGACTTGAGAATCAACTATTTTTTTTTCAAAATATACTGATGTTTCATCTGACAGAACAATGCATTCATCTGACAGAACAATTCATTCATCTGACAGAACAATGCATTCATCTGACAGAACAATGCATTAATCTGACAGAACAATGCATTAATCTGACAGGAGAATGCATTCATCTGACAGGAGAATGCATTCATCTGACAGAACAATGCATTCATCTGACAGAACAATGCATTAAAGTTACAGAACAATGCATTCATCTGACAGAATGATGCATTCTGTAATACTGGAATTAAATCTTCTGATTTAAAAAAAATAATAATATGCATCCAAATTGGAGAAATGTGTTTATTTTCATTATTTGGGCATTTTGTCTAGGCACATGAATATTTTCTTTATCTAGTGTAAATAAAGTAAATATAGTCATGAAATTCTGTATACATTTTGGATAGACAATGGCAATGGAAGTGTGTTGCACAGTTTTTATTCTTCATAAGCAAAGGCTTTATCTGTGCAGCTTTCATTACATAAATTACATCGTCAAACAAAAGTCCTTAGATAATATGAAACTGATCATTTGCTGTTTTCGTCAAAAGATCTGAGTCTACTGACAAGAACGGCTATTCTATTACCATGTTACTACTTAAAATGTGACAATTTCCTTTTTATTTGTGTCCTTCATAAATTATGTCACGCAAAAAAATGACCTTTTTTTAGACTCCCACTGTCACACAAAGTGTCAACAACACACAACCCCACCCCCACCCCCCCACACACACCTAAAAGAAAGTAAAAAACATACATACAATTTTCATTAGGAAGATTTTATTTTCTTATTTTGCCATAATGGATTTAGATGTCGTATTATAAGCAAACTTTGATGTGAAACAACGAAGTCATCCACAAGCCGAATGTAAAATGGCCACAACAGGCACATAAGGTGTGAGCGACTGAGTTTCATGTTACCTCTAATGCCTGAGGCAAGTCTGATCTCAAATTGTTTTTTTTAAAATTAATTAAAGATTTTTCAAAATTAGAAAATTTTAGATTTAAAAAATAAAAATCATGACATCAAACATTTTTGGACACCCCCCCCCCCATCACAAAGTGTCACAAATTCTCAACCCCCACCCTGAGCGTGATGTAATTTACGAACAACCCCTAAGCCGATTAATGATTAATGTAATCAATGAATAATCTCACCTGTCATTCCATCACTTTTGGTGTCTCACGTTTATATTTTAGTGTACATATAAAATTTTAGAGAGTACTTACCAAGATTCCAAATTTATGGTTGTAATAAAATTTCTTTAAAGTAATTTTGTGTTGTTCATTTTATAACATTTTAACATCAATCATTCTGCACCATCCATTTTCCAATGCTTTCTAACAAATTCATGCCATCCTTTTCACATCATAATATCATAGACCAGTGATTCTAAAACATGGGGGTAGGTTCAGAGACTGGGTAGGTTCAGAGACTGGGTAGGTTCAGAGATGGGGTAGGTTCAGAGAATGGGGTAGGTTCAGAGAATGGGTAGGTTCAGAGAATGGGTAGGTTCAGAGAATGGGTAGGTTCAGAGATGGGGTGGGTTCAGAGAATGGGTAGGTTCAGAGACAGGGTAGGTTCAGAGACGGGGTAGGTTCAGAGACGGGGTAGGTTCAGAGACTGGGTTGGTTCAAAGACTGGGTAGGTTCAGAGACTGGGTAGGTTCAGAGACTGGGTAGGTTCAGAGACGGGGTAGGTTCAGAGACGGGGTAGGTTCAGAGAATGGGTAGGTTCAGAGACGGGGTAGGTTCAGAGACGGGGTAGGTTCAGAGACTGGGTAGGTTCAGAGACAGGGTAGGTTCCGAGACGGGGTAGGTTCAGAGACTTGGTTGGTTCAAAGACTGGGTAGGTTCAGAGACTGGGTTGGTTCAAAGACTGGGTAGGTTCAGAGATGAGGTAGGTTCAGAGAATGGGTAGGTTCAGAGACGGGGTAGGTTCAGAGATGGGGTAGGTTCAGAGACTGGGTAGATTCAGAGATGGGGTAGGTTCAGAGAATGGGGTAGGTTCAGAGAATGGGTAGGTTCAGAGACGGGGTAGGTTCAGAGACTGGGTTGGTTCAAAGACTGGGTAGGTTCAGAGACGGGGTAGGTTCAGAGACTGGGTAGGTTCAGAGACGGGGTAGGTTCAGAGAATGGGTAGGTTCAGAGACGGGGTAGGTTCAGAGAATGGGTAGGTTCAGAGAATGGGTAGGTTCAGAGAATGGGTAGGTTCAGAGAATGGGTAGGTTCAGAGAATGGGTAGGTTCAGAGATGGGGTAGGTTCAGAGACGGGGTAGGTTCAGAGAATGGGTAGGTTCAGAGAATGGGTAGGTTCAGAGACGGGGTAGGTTCAGAGATGGGGTAGGTTCAGAGACTGGGTAGGTTCAGAGATGGGGTAGGTTCAGAGAATGGGGTAGGTTCAGAGACAGGGTAGGTTCAGAGACGGGGTAGGTTCAGAGTTATTTTTTTTTATCATCTTTAAACATGGGTCACTAGTTCCATCATTTTGATGTGTCCTCAATCACTTAAGATAAATTAATTAAGATCTAATTAAGATAAATGAATATGAAATATTTAAGACAAATTTAGAAATTCCTACATGTCCCCATTGTTAACCTTCAATTTTTATTTTCCACAAAAATGTTGTTTCATGTTTCATTGGAATTTTAATAACTTATTTTAGAAATTAGCAAAATGCGTATGCTAGGCAATTGTTATAAAGCTACTTAATCTCAGCTATGACAAAAGAAGAAGGATCACAACTGGGTTAACCCACTACCATGCTTAAAATTACCTAGGTAGAATGTGACACTACCACTCTAATAGTATTAGTACTTTAACTAAAAAGTTTAAGAAAGCTACAACTTCAAGCTTTTTCACTTGTAACTTACATCAGAATTGTACACATGCTGCTGAAAGAGTGTGTCACCAGGGCCTAGAATTTTTAGTCAGGTTGCTCTTGCTTTCAAATAAACCTCCATGAAATTATTTATCAATGACAATGACCTTAAAGTTAAAGCAATATCTACCAATTATCTTTGTACTGGTATGGAACTTCAAACAATTTATCTCAAGTGGGGTGACTTTGCTTATTAAATACTTTAATTATACGGTATTGAGAAAGTTGTTTTTCATGATTTTATAAGTTGTTTCCACTAAATTTGAACTGCTACTGAAAGCAGACATGTTGCTACTTTTTGTAGTTTCGTCTTTCTTACCTTGCCATACCATAAGATTAAGATCTAACTGTTGGGGCTCTCAGATTCTGAACATCGATATTTTTCAGATTTAGGTGTGTTTAAACTTTAATATTTTAAGGTATTATAAATATATCTTTACCGATTGTTATTTTTCACATAGGGCAAGCCCTCTCCCCCCCCCCCCAACAGACTGAGACTTTGATTTTTATTACCGTAATTTTTGTTTTTAGATCATATGATGATGCCGTGACTTTATTTTAGAAAATTAGTATTTTATTTGTTCACTGTTATCATTGACACAACAACTGAAAGAAAACTATCACGACTTATGTTGGAGAGTGAATCACTTGTTTTGAATTGGGATAATAATGTGCACATTTAATTATAACTTTCTTAACTTAAAAATAATAAAGGCCACCAAATCGAGGTCAGACTAATAAATTAATAACTTGCCATTTTCTATGAGTCCAGGACAATCGGAAGGGATATTTTCTATTGTAAACCATTGATTTGATAATATTTTTACATTTTAAAACCCATAGTTTCAGCCTTAAACAATATGATACACAAGCATCTAAAATACTGAGCAGTATAATGATAAACAAGGCCTTCATTGTGATGTGCATTACATTACATACCTAATTCAAGGCATTCTCTGTCTTATTTGCATATTTAATTTACAAATTTGCCCATGATCTCAATCTCCAACTCCTGTCCCATCAAAAAGCTATCAGTTATTGACACTAGTGTATTTACGCAATGTATCATACAATATATTCAGCTATGAGTATTAGTCTTATGTAACCTAAGTGTTATTTATTTTTTAATTATAACAATCACGTACAATCTTATGACTGTTGCTTTTGTTCTATATTTTATTTTTCATAGGTCTCTTTGGAAGTCTTAAATAGACCCTGGAAGACTACTTTTTACACCATTTAATTAATAGACTCAAAGTGACCTGCGACACCATTTTATAGAATCAGATTGACCTGCGTCACCATTTTATAGACTCAAAGTGACCTCTGAAGGTCTCAAGCATTTGGAGATGATATTTAAAAAAAAAAAAAAAAATTCTTTTATTTGTCTGCTCATTTATGGTGCTATTTTAATTTAGCCTGCTTTAGTTGGCCTTTTTTTTTGTTTTTGTTTTTTTGTTGTTAAGCTTCAATGATTATGGCATTTACTTTTCATTTATTTTTAAACAATAGATTCCTCACATGAAGACATTCTTTGCCAAACAGGAGAATAACCAACACCCAGAACTGACAATGCAGGAAAACGTTTCTGAGGAGAAGATGAAGTATTGCTGGAGTTTCTGAGGAGAAGATGAAGTATTGCTGGAGTTTCTGAGGAGAAGATGAAGTATTGCTGGAGTTTCTGAGGAGAAGATGAAGTATTGCTGGAGTTTCTGAGTCAAAACCACATTAATTCTTTTTAACTATTCTGTAACATTTGGATTGTCACTAATCTGTTTGAATTGACAATTTCACAGCAGTAACTTACAATTACAAGTTATGTATTATGTAAAAAAAAAAAAAAAAACATTGCCTAGGCCCTAGTCTATTTTTTTTAAATTTTTTTTTTAAAATTTTTTAAATTGTTTTTTTTTTTTTTTTTTTTTTTTTTTTTTTTTTTTTTTTTTATGTTTGAATTGACAATTTCACAGCAGTAACTTACAATTACAAGTTATGTATTATGTAAAAAAAAAAAAAAAACATTGCCTAGGCCCTAGTCTATTTTCATGAAATGTTTTTTCTAAAATTGTATACATTGTTTTTATCTGCATATATATTACATATACATATTTTTTTTTGCACTCCTTTCAGATAGACATTATCCGTTTGTACTGAAAATTTTATGGTACTGGTAACAGCTTTATTGGTTTAATAGTTATTTTTTGTGAAATTAAATGTTTTTGACAAATGTTAACAACACCTTATGTTTATACAAAATTTTATAAAATATAATAAATTAATTCACAATTCATATATTTTGTTAATCATTTTATTAGCGCTCTGTAATAAGATACAAACAAAACAGTACAGAAAGAGTAACAATTGGATCACAGTTTTTAGAATTAATAACAAAGCTATCTAAGTGGGGAAAAGTAAATCACTAAAAAAAAAGTTCACAACAGTTCTTGAAATGATAGAAAGATTATTTTGATGTCATTGGAATTCTGAAATTTTGCAGTGATATTTTATTATCTTTGTGTATGTCAGATGAATTTGAAAATTTGAGTTCAAATACATAACTTTGCGAAATAGCTATATAGATTGTTCTGAAAATACTTCAGGTTAATGATAATGATGAATTTAAAAAAAAACCATCTACTACTAGGCCGATAGAAGTCATCTAAAAAATTTAATTATGCACATTTGGAACTTGGTGAATGTTACCGTAGCCACAAGAGAAGATCTGGAGGACAATCAAAGTTATCTGGAGGACAATCAAAGTTATCTGGAGGACAATCAAAGTTATCTGGAGGACAATCAAAGTTATCTGGAGGACAATCAAAGTTATCTGGAGGACAATCAAAGTTATCTGGAGGACAATCAAAGTTATCTGGAGGACAATCAAAGTTATCTGGAGGACAATCAAAGTTATCTGGAGGACAATCAAAGTTATCTGGAGGACAATCAAAGTTATCTGGAGGACAATCAAAGTTATCTGGAGGACAATCAAAGTTATCTGGAGGACAATCAAAGTTATCTGGAGGACAATCAAAGTTATCTGTCAAGAGAATTAAAGTAAAGGGAATTCAGTAATGTACCTAATAGCAAGCAGATTTAGGAATTCCTCCACTTGAAAAACTGACATATATTTACGACTTAATTTTTAAATTCTGGTAGGACAAGATCAAAGAATAGCAGAGGTAAAAGGAAAGACATTACACTCTCCTATCACAATTTGAAGCTATTATTAGAAGGTGTAAAGGCCAAAAACAATAATGAAGATTTGCCAAAATCGCAGAGCATTAATTTATGTTAATTGGTGATATTATTTTGACACTATCCTTTCATTATGATTAATTATATTCTGATCAAACAGCGAATGCAGAAAAGAAAAAGTTATTTCTTTGTATTTATAAATTCTACATATATTGTATTCATTTTAAAAGGGCAAAGTCACCCAATTTTTTCCTCTGGTTGAAAAATTAAAAAAAAAAAACTAAAATCAACTTAACCTGATAAAACTATGACTTCACTCTAACTATAACAAAAAAAAGTGCAGGTACCCACCTATACTTTAGCACCTTAGTGTTTAGATCACTAAACATGTTGAAAATTATTCATAAAGGCAAAATATAGGCAATGGCAAAGTCACTTCGCTTTACTCCATCTTTTAAACAGTTCTTGGATTTAATCTCAAATGTTTTATCAACAGAATGCATTCATAAAATTATAGCAAAATTGGTTTTGATTAAATTATTCCTAAGTATTCAATATCAGAGTTATAAATAGAAAAGTTGAGAAAGTAAACATCCTGATTATAAACAATTCTGCCTTGTTATAAATTTTAAACCTAAATTTACAAGAAACAATTAACTATAAAAACTTTAATTACGGTAATTATTTCAGCATTTTCATAGAACATAACATAGAACATAACATTAACATACATAAATATCACAAATGAATAAATATTGACATTTGAATGTAAATTTGACCCTAACAAATAACTATTTAAAAACTGAGAAAAAAAAATGCAAATAGTTATATATATATATAAATGTATTTAAATGAAATGAAAATAAAATCATTATTTATCAAAGGAAGGCGCCATAGGTTCAGAAGTAGTTGTAGCATTTGTATCAGATGATGAAGACTCTTCTCTTGAATTACGTTGCACATTTTCTGGATGAAATTTATTTTGAATTTTGTCTGTTGCTGTTCTACATATCACTCTTTCTGAACATTTAGTGAGCTCTCAGAGCAAGAACAAGAGAATAAAAAGTGATGATGAAACTGAGCTTGTGTTGTTTCTCTTAGGATTTTCAAATGAAGCTCCTCTCACAATGCTGACTTCAGGCTTAAAATCCACTTGGCTTATGGCAATACATTTTCCCTCCCATTTTTCACGGGCTTGGGACCGTCTTTGGCATGGTTAAAAATGTACCACCATTTGGCGTTTTTTTTTGTTTTTTTTTAAACTTTTATTTATTACTTGATGTGATAGAATTTAGAAAATGTTTTCAAAAGATGCACCAGGAGAAAAATTTTAATTTATTGAAATTAAATACATGGTGCATCTTTGGCTGCATTCTTACATTGTAAATGCAGCAGCAGTTGTGTAATGTTAAAACTGATGGTTGTTTAACCTGACCTCAGCTTCAAGGGTGATGTACAGTACACCCTGAGTCAGTAAAATCTTGCACCTAGAGATTCAACATCGTTTTTCTGTTATTTTTATTTGTTGAGCCCTGAGCACTTTATAAAAATGAATAGCCAAAAAATCATTGACAGCATGAGAAAAAATCTCACACATTCAGTGATGTGCTCTCCACCACCCCCAGTGTGGTTTCATGTTGTACACACATCAATCACAATGGTCTCAACTTGGACATTTGTGATACAGGTCTGTGTACATACATGAATCACCCTGGTCTCAACTTGGACATTTCTGATACAGGTCTGTGAGATAATATTTGCTTTACCAACATGTAAGATGGTAATTCGTTATTTCACTAACATGAGGTGGTAATTCATTATTTCACCAACATTTGTTATTTCACCAACATGTAAGATAATTCATTATATCATCAACATGTATGAATGTTATTTCACCAACATGTAGAATGGTGATTTGTTATTTCCCCAACTTGTAAGATGATAATTCTTATTACATCACCATCATTTAAGATAGTAATTGTTACTTCACCTAAGATGGTAATTGTTATTTCACAGACATGTTAGTAAGCAATTTGTCATTGTGAATTAACCAGAAGGATACAATAAACTGAAATCAGTAAAAGCAGACGGGTTACCGAATTGTTTTTTATTTTAAGGTTACCAAATTATTTTTTAATTTTGATATAAATGGACATCGTCATCCTGAAATAGTTTTTAACCTGAGGAAAGTCGTAGTAATACATTAAGGCAGTGGTTCTCAACCTTACTAATGTCGCAACCCTTAAATACAGTTCCTCATATTGTGGCGACCCCCCAAATCACAAAATTATTTTCGTTGCTTGCTACTTCATAACTGTACAGTATATGTGTTTTTGGATGATCTTAGGCGACCCCTGGGAAGGATCGATCGATCCCCAAAGGGGTTGCAACCCACAGGTTGAGAGCCGATGCATTAAGGTGATAGCGGCACATTACCAAAAACAGATCACATCTTATATTAGATCTTTTATTGGTATATACAACTTTTTCATAGTCAATTCTAAATAGCTCACATCACAAACAGCAGGCAAATAACCGAGTATAAGAAAATCCAAATTTTAAGTAGCAACAATAATAGCCGATTTAAAAATAGAATTTTGAATAAACCTCACAGACCTGATCAGATACTTGATACCGGTATGATTTGACTGTAATGTAGTATGATTTGACTGTAATGCAGTAATGAAATTTTAAAATCACTACATTGAACTAGCTTGAAGCTGAGAACAAGCTAGTTCAATTGTGACAATTTAAAATTACTATTTTGTCTTCAGTCGGTCATTTTAAAAGCATGACTTGCAGTAGAACCATTGCATAATTTTTTATTAAATGAGAAAGATTCTCTCCAAAGTTTATAAACATCTAATAAAAGGTTATTAATTTAGAAGATAATGGTTTTAAATTTTAAGAGAACAGCCAATCAGTTGTAAGAGAGCAGTTTATAAAATGGAAGATAACAGCAGAATGTTTAAAAAACGACTTAAAAAGTTGGAAGACTACGGCTATACGCTGGAAAAATAACATCTAATGCTGGAAAAATAACATCTAATAAGTTGGAACTGAAGGCTGTAAGTAAAGTAAGTCAGAGAGTTATGAAATACACTTGGAGATAAGTTGTAGGAGTAACTTTAGAGTAAGTTGTTTAAATAACTTAGGAGTAACTTTAGAGTGTTATTTAAACAAACAAAATACTTTCAACTTGTAGGACTAACCTTGAGTTAAAAACAAAAACATGCAACAAAAAAGAACATTTGAGTTTAATGAGTGAAAAAAAAAAACACTAAATATTTTATGAGCCTTCATTAAGCTTGTATTAAATTATTCTAAAAGAAAGCAGAAACAAGTTTTGGAGTGTAAAAAAAAAAAAGGTATCAGCATTATTGAAAGAGTTAAGTTTAAATAATTTGAGGACAGGAATCTGTTTGACAGGAATCTGTTTGACAGGGATCTCTTTGGATGGCAAACAAAGAATTGTAAATCATCACCAAAAAAGCTATGTATGCAAAGAGTTTTTTTTTAAACAATTTAGCCCACGAGCACTTTTGGTAGGTTAAAAAAACAAGTTGTAAAAGTTGTTGGTTTCAGATGGGAGTTCACAATTTCATGAATCCCTCCTGGCCAACCAGTGCTCTCCACCACCCCCAGCATGAATACTTTGACATGGTAAATGTTGCCCTATGTTGCCCTGTTACCCAATGTTGCCCTGTTACCCAATGTTGCCCTATGTTACCCCATGATGCTAAGTAATCATGCTGGTCTGTTGGACAGATTAGCTTGGAAATCTTTCATTTTGAGTGTAATTAGCACTTTTAATTTTTACTATTTTGTTCACACACTAGGTTGTACCTAATATATTTCATTACACAGTCAATATCTGTACTTGATAATAGATGGGCAAAAACATAAATTATTATATATTTCTATTTATATAGATTAAAAAAAACTTTATAAACTTTGATTACATTCCGATATTAATCATTATAGAAATTAAACTACTTTTTAAAAAAATAATTTGATTAACATTTTTCACACTAGTAAATTTGTTTTTAAATTAAATTTTTAGGGATAAATTAAAACATATCTTAAACTTAAAAGTTTGGGCTTGGGTGATTTTCTGATGTATTATTAGTATTATAATGCAGTTTGTTTTATAGATTTATAGGCATAAATTGATGTATTAAACAGCATTTTCTGGTGTCTCATATATATTGATTGTTAAAATCGAAGTTAATGACATATTGACTTGCTGCAATGTATAAAGAGATATTGAAATTGAAGCTATGTTAATTTATACTGACATATTGAGTCCAAGTTAATGTATACTGACATAATGAGTGTAAGCTAATGCATTGTCTTGTTAAGTCCAAGCTAATCTGTACCAGTACACATCATCAGGTTCTTGCCAAATTCCTGACGCCTGGTGTACTATTTTTTCCTTTCCTTAAATTTTTTTTTTTTAAATTTAATTCTTTAATTCAAGCTTTTTTAATTCTGCAAACTATTTAGTAGTTACATTGAGGATAAATTGATAAAAATCCAAGAATATTATCAAGCAAGTCACAAGTAAATTTCTTATGATAAACTCAATATTTTTAAAAACTGTCCAAAAATTAAATGATTGGGATGCTAAAATCAATCAGAATCATCAAGGGGAGGTAGAATGTTTCAACATAAAAATGACAAAGGAAGTTAGAGTGTGGTTGAATTCAAGAAATTACAAGCATGGGTAAAAAAACTATCAAACTCATTCTTCTCTCATTTCAACAGAGTGCAACATTGAAGGATGCTCCATGGAATAGGTTTCAACACACAGCACAGAACACATTTTTAAACAATGGCTAAGGATGTAAAGTTGGATGGGGTCTGGCTCTGACGCAGGGATTGGGGTCTGGGTCTGACGCAGGGAGTGGGGTCTGGCTCTGACGCAGGGAGTGGGGTCTGGGTCTGACGCAGGGAGTGGGGTCTGGGTCTGACGCAGGGAGTGGGGGCTGGGTCTGACGCAGGGAGTGGGGTCTGGGTCTGACGCAGGGAGTGGGGTCTGGGTCTGACGCAGGGAGTGGGGTCTGGG
>CAXITT010000494.1:512555-535224 GCA_964033795.1 Lymnaea stagnalis
GGGTAGGGGTTAAGGTAGGGGTGGGTTAGGGGTTAGGGTCGGGGTTGGGGAGGGGTTAGGGTCGGGGGGGGGTAGGGGTTAGGGGGCGGGGGGGGGGGGGGGGGGGGGGGGGGGGGGGTGGGGGGTGGGGGGGGGGCAGGGGGTGGGGGGTGGGTCTGACGCAGGGAGTGGTGTCTGGGTCTGACGCAGGGAGTGGGGTCTGGGTCTGACGCAGGTTGTGGAGGGGGGAAGTTAGGTATGAGTCCGACACAAGGGGGTGGGGCCCGATCCAGGGGGTAAGGTCAACACAGGAGGTGGAGTTGAGTCTGAAGGTGTGAGTGCAGTCTGGGTCTATCACTGATCGGTGTCAGCTAGCACTTGAATAAACTTGATTTTAATTTCATGTGACATTTTCTTTAGCCACTGGGGAGTATTTCCTGGTTTCAGGTTTTAACATATTGACAATGGTCCAATCTGCAGGTTTCAATGATCAACGTTCTTATTGAGCTGCTAACAAAATATATGAATATTGAACTTCTCTTTTTTAAATGAATTAGATATTAGGCTACATTTTCAAATTTCATTTAAGTATAGTTTTGAAGCACTCTGGCCTTTACAGATGTATATAACTTGAAAATTTATAACTTGAATTCTAGCGAGGTCTTTAGGTGAACACTATTAATGGGCCCCCCAAAAATATAAAATAAAGTACTTTAGAGTAATCAAAATAATATAGGGAGTGCTTTGACCTACACATTTTTAAAGCTAAAACACACCCCAAAAAAATGCAAATGCATAGCTGTGAAACTTATTAGCATATTATTTACCATTGATTGTGTCTTAAGCGAGGTAATAAAAGAATATGACAACTGAATTATTATAACATTTAATATTTTTTTAAAAATACTTTTTTTTTAAAAATCCAGTGGGAATGTTGGAGGTGTGTGAAATGCTTTAAAATTGAACAAATACAGAGCCCATTGGCCACTAACAAAATATAATACGGAGCACATTGTCCCTCAACAAAATATAATACGGAGCACTTTGGGCTCCTAACAAAATAATACAGAGCACACTGGCCCCTTACAAACTATAATACGGAGCACATTGGCTCTTAACAAAATATAATACGGAGCACATTGACCCCTAACAAAATAATACAGAGCACATTGGCCCCTTACAACATATAATACGGAGCACATTGGCCCCTAACAAAATATAATACGGAGCACATTGTCCCCCAACAAAATATAATACGGAGCACATTGACCTCCTAACAAAATAATACAGAGCACATTGGCCCCTTACAACATATAATACGGAGCACATTGGCCCCTAACAAAATATAATACGGAGCACATTGGCCTCCTAACAAAATAATACAGAGCACATTGGCCCCCTTACAAACTATAATACGGAGCACACTGGCCACTAACAAAATATAATACGGAGCACATTTGCCCGTAACAAAATATAAAACGGAGCACTTTGGCCCCTAACAAAATATAATACGGAGCACATTGGCCCCTAACGAAATATAATACGGAGCACATTGGCCCCTAACGAAATATAATACGGAGCACATTGGCCTCCTAACAAAATAATACAGAGCACATTGGCCCCCTTACAAACTATAATACGGAGCGCACTGGCCACTAACAAAATATAATACGGAGCACATTGGCCCCTAACGAAATATAATACGGAGCACATTGGCCCCTTACGAAATATAATACGGAGCACATTGGCCTCCTAACAAAATATAATACGGAGCACATTGGCCCCTAACGAAATATAATACGGAGCACATTGGCCTCCTAACAAAATAATACAGAGCACATTGGCCCCCTTACAAACTATAATACGGAGCACACTGGCCACTAACAAAATATAATACGGAGCACATTTGCCCGTAACAAAATATAAAACGGAGCACTTTGGCCCCTAACAAAATATAATACGGAGCACATTGACCCCTAACAAAATAATACAGAGCACATTGGAGCACATTGGCCTCCTAACAAAATAATACAGTGCACATTGGCCACTAACAAAATATAATACGGAGCACATTTGCCCCTAACAAAATATAACACAGAGCACATTGACCCCTAACAAAATAATACAGTGCACATTGGCCACTAACAAAATATAATACGGAGCACATTTGCCCCTAACAGAATATAATATGGAGCACAATGGCCCCTAACAAAATATAACACGGAGCACATTGGCCACTAACAAAATATAATACGGAGCACATTGGCCCCTAACAAAATATAACACGGAGCACATTGACCCCTAACAAAATAATACAGTGCAAATTGGCCACTAACAAAATATAATACGGAGCACATTTGCCCCTAACAAAATATAACACAGAGCACATTGACCCCTAACAAAATAATACAGTGCACATTGGCCACTAACAAAATATAATACGGAGCACATTTGCCCCTAACAGATTATAATATGGAGCACAATGGCCCCTAACAAAATATAATACGGAGCACATTGGCCCCTAACAAAATATAATAAGGAGCACATTGGCCTCCTAACAAAATAATACAGAGCACATTGGCCCCTTACAAACTATAATACGGAGCACATTGGCCACTAACAAAATATAATACCGAGCACATTTGCCCGTAACAAAATATAAAATGGAGCACTTTGGCTCTAACAAAATATAATACGGAGCACATTGACCCATTACAACATATAATACGGAGCACATTTTCCCCCAACAAAAAAAATACGGAGCACCATGGCCACTAACAAAATATAATACGGAGAACATTTGCCCCTAACAAAATATAATGCACAGCACATTGACCCCTAAAAAAATATAACACGGAGCACATTGACCCCTAACAAAATAATAAAGTGCACATTGGCCACTAACAAAATATAATACGGAGCACATTGTCCCCCTACAAAAAAAATACGGAGCACATCCAACCACTAACAAAATATAATACGGAGCATATTTGCCACTAACAAAATATAATACGGAGCATATTTGCCACTAACAAAATATAATACGGAGCATATTTGCCACTAACAAAATATAATACCGAGCATATTTGCCACTAACAAAAAATTATATGGAGCACAATGGCCCCTAACAAAATAATACAGTGCACATTGGCCACTAACAAAATATAATACGGAACACATTTGCCACTAATAAAATATAATACGGAGCACATTTGCCACTAACAAAATATAATACGGAGCACATTGGCCACTAACAAAATTGACCACTAACAAAATATATAATACGGAGCACATTGGCCCCTAACAAAATATAATATGGAGCACATTGGTCCTTAACAAAATATAATATGGAGCACATTGGCCCCTAACATAAAAATACGGAGCACATTGTCCCCCAACAAAATAAAAATGCGGAGCACATTGGTCCCTTAAAAAATTTAATACGGAGCACACTGGCCACTAACAAAATAACATACAGAGCACATTGGCCACTAACAATATATAATACGGAGCACATTGTCCCCCTACAAAAAAAATACGGAGCACATCCAACCACTAACAAAATATAATACGGAGCACATTTGCCAATAACAAAATATATAATACGGAGCACATTGGCCCCTAACAAAATATAATAGGGAGCACATTGTCCCCCAACAAAAGAAATACGGAGCACATTGTGCCCTAACAAAATATAATTTGGAGTACATTGGCCACTAACAAAATATAATTCGGAGTACATTGGCCACTAACAAAATATAATACAGAGCACATTGGCCCCTAACAAAATATGATATGGAGCACATTGGCCCCTAACAAAATATAATACAGAGCACATTGGCCCCTAACAAAATATAATACAGAGCACATTGGCCCCTAACAAAATATAATACGGATCACATTGGCCCCTAACAAAATATGTTATGGAGCACATTGGCCACTAACAAAATATGATATGGAGCACATTGGTCCATAAAAAAATATGATATGGAGCACATTGGTCCATAACAAAATATAATACGGAGCACATTGGCCACTAACAAAATAAGAAGCACTTTGGCCCTGAAAAAAAAAGGAATCACATCGGCCCCTAGCAATAACAAATAATATGAAGAACATTGGTCCCTTAACAAAATATAATATGGAGCACATTGGCCCCTAATAAATTATAACATGGAGCACATTAGCTTAAGCACCCATGGCCCATAAGGTGTATCTTCGACCTTACATATGGTATTACTTCCACCTTACATACAATATTACTTTCACCTTACATACGGTATTACTTCCACCTTACACATTTTTAAAAAAAATCATTTTACTACTCCTTTATAATTTTACCACTTATGACACACTCCTAACAATTCCTACAATAAGGATATTAACTAGATAGGCTTTAGTCATGACAAAAATAAATAAATTTAATTAATATCTAAGTCTGACAATATGAATATGCTACAGAATAAACACAAGTAGAAATTTTGAATGACATGTAACAATTTGTTTGGAGCACTTGGGCTCCTAAAAACTTTAAAGATACCTAATTTGGTTCATTTGGGCTCCTAATTATTATAATAAGATACAAAATATGGAGCAGTAAGGAGCACTTGAGCTCCTAATAATATAAATGATATATGAACTGTTAACTTATGCTCTCAATCAATTTAACCAGAAAATGTTATTAAGTTGCCTGCACACACAAAAATGGCTTCCCACCCCTGAGGGTGAGTGATGGCTGTAAGGTTTATATAGTTGAATTTATCTTTAAGGAAAAAAAGTTACAAGTGGTAAAGGAGGTTCCCAATTTACTCGTTTTTGCATTTTTAATAGGGTTAACAGTATAAGCACATTCCTAACAACCAACTGACTAGATGACAAAGATGCAAAAATATGGAAAAGTATAATAATTTAGGATAACAAAATAAAATAATAAATTATCAGCTATTTGCAGGCTTTATCGCAATTTTCAACCAGAAGTTTTGGTAGTCTGAACGGAGATTCAATGCTGGGGTTGGGTGGTTTGCATGTATGACTTAAAGACATTAAGGCTAAGAGCTTCTTAATTAACTTAACAATACAGGGCACCAGAGCTCCAAATATTAAAAATTGTCCTAAAATATAAATTTTATCAAAAAATAATTTAGGACATTTGGGCTCTTGTAAAATAATACATAGCCTTGTAAAATAATACATAGCCACCAGGGCTCCAGAAATAATGTTTAAAGATTGACAAGATTGATAGTTGCATGCCAAGTATTTGACTAAACCAATATTTCCTAATTAAAGAGGCCTCAAACTGACACATAAGACTTATTCAAAAATAAAGACACATTGCGCAATAAAAGCTTATAACTTGGATATCAACCAATCAAATATTAATCATGTGTGCAATACTATCTGAAATATGACAATTTTTTAACTAACAAAACTGCTGTTGAAACCAGGAGGATGTCCCTAAACAAGACAATCCGGTCAAACCAGGACAAATGGTAAGCTTACTGGAAACAAATCTTTTAAATATCG
Organism: Lymnaea stagnalis; assembly: GCA_964033795.1. Taxonomy (NCBI): domain Eukaryota; kingdom Metazoa; phylum Mollusca; class Gastropoda; family Lymnaeidae; genus Lymnaea; species Lymnaea stagnalis. Next base: position 518,058 of record CAXITT010000494.1, read on the forward strand.
TTTATCACCAAATCCCAACCAGCTGTCACTAAAGCACAACCTCAGAATCTCTTTTTAAATAGACAGGCTCATTTCAAGGATGTATCAATTATTTTCTATCTTATTTACATTGCTATCCAGCTAAATGGAATTTGTAAAGAAAAAGGCTTTAACTAAAATTTGTATGAGGTACGCAAGGTCAGAGAAATGGCATTTGATCAAGTTACCGGACGCCACAGAGGAGGAGAATAGGAGGAGGAGAATCAGGGTGTAGTGACTTAACAGTTGTGAGAATTTATGCCCAATGCGGAGACAGGAATCATAGAATTAGGGCAACCAGGTGACGGAAGATTATGAAAAATGGTTGAGAGGGTTGATATTCTTAATAAATGCTCTAGGGCAGGCATTCCTAACCCTTTTTGCTGCGCTGCATCCCCTCTCAATGGCTGCATCCCTTCTCAATGGCTTAACTTGTCCCCCCAGCCCCCCACCCACAACATGACAATAATTTGGCCATTGTTTAATTAACTTCCTAGAAACACTTCAAAAATCACCAACACATTTAATGGGCAAAATAATGGTTTTCACCGACATTAAAATGCATATAACATGATTTTATTTTTGAAGACAGGAACAACAAGCAATGGCAGGAAATAAAATTTATTTTCTTCGTCTTCTGCACAACAGGGGTGCTTTCACCCCTGTAAAAGAACCACTGTAATTGGGAAATGTTTCCGACAAAGTGCAGTAATTCGACAAAGTGCAGTAATTCGATATCAATGGGAGGTGATTTTTTTAAGGGTTTGTAAAAGGAGAGTAGTTGACATATGGATTTTTATTAGGGTGGGGGGTGCGAGCCTGCTTTCGCAGAGGTTTACGACATTATATATTGAGGGAGGAGGTCTAACTTTTTGTGCGGGGGGGGGGGGGGGGGCAAAAACACCTTTTTTTGTTTTAAAATCATTTTTTTTTTTTTGACCTTAATTTTTTTTTTTGACCACATTTAAAAATTATTTCGTTGTTGTGTTACGTGGTTATGGGGTGGCGCAAAACACACTTTTTGTGTTTTAAAATCATTTTAGTTTTTTAGACTTACATTTATTTATTGCAGCACATTACAAAATTATATTATGATTATTGGATTTCATAATATTTAGCCTATTCTTCAGATTGATGTGAAATGGCATGGAATCTAATTTTAAATGACCCAATGAACAACTAAAAGATGGAACTGCATCACGAATTTATAATTGTAAAAAAAATTAATAATGAATCTCCTGAGCACAGTCTGGCCTGCTAACGTTTGCTTTTTTAATGGTCTGAATTATTTAGTTATTTGAAATGGAATATACTCTGTTTATCTGAATTTTCTGGTGGCATCTTAAAAATGAGAGAAATAGACCAATTAGTGCTGTTAGATTTAAAGGAGTTAAAATTAAATGTGGTTGCATATTTGGATAAAGTTGTATCATTAAGAATCACATTGTGAAGGGTATAAAGAAAAGTAAATGTTAATGTTAATTTTATCGTTATCCTCCTACCAAAGGCTTTAATAAATGTGAAGTTTAAATATTTAATAATTGTGAAGTTTAAATATTTAATAAAGTCAAGTTAAAATGTTATTTAATGAGATGCAAGTAAAAAACATTAGGGTTGTGATGATTGAGATCATGGGAACTATATTAATATGGTGAAATGATTTTAAAAACTCAAATTTAATTGTACTTGATGTTAACTAAAAATTGTGACATTCTTAGCAGGAGGCAGCAATGGAGGGGCATTTGTGGATGAGAAGGTGCTGTATGTAGACCACTAATGAGAAGGTGCTGTTTGTAGACCACAAATGAGAAGGTGCTGTTTGTAGACCATTCATTGGACAGCAGAGCATATTGTGATGTGTGAAGACTAATAGAAATTTTTTTATTTATTTTACAAAATAACTACAGAATAAAAAGAAATTAACATATAATTAAAGTAATAAATATGAAAGATTCAAAAAAGTTTTTTTAAAATAAGACATTTGGAGTTGAAGGGTTGTGGACTAACTAATTTTTTGTGCACAAGATTTTAGAGAACTGGGAATTTCATGTTTACATTTACTAAAATCAACTAAAACCAAATTCAATTTTGCACATGTTGCTTATTTTTAGGAAATATGATGATCTTTTAACAATGAAGGTGATATTCAAACAGGAGTAATACTTTAACTCTTTAAAGACTACATAATCATTGAGCATTTCAGCATTTTTACATGGGTTCAAATTAACAGTTAAATCAACACAGCCTGATGAGTTGAATAATTTAATAGCAGTGACGGGCGTACATAAGCTAATTGCCACAGGTGGCCATCTGAACCTGTAAATTCCACTCATTTATTTTGTAAAATTCGTTTACCTTACAACTCTACAAGGAAAGCTTTTGTTAATTTTCAATAAATACAGTTCTATATTTGACGCAAACTCATTAAAACGGGTCTCAAATTTGTATTGTTTGTAAAGAATACTAGCCAGCTAACAATTCAAAAACAGATTAGCCAGTTATAATCATAATCATACAATTAGAAACTAAATGCGCAAAGATCAACAGAAACAAAACGATTTTGGAGATCTAATTAATTAAGTTTAATTCAAATAATAATGTTGTTAGATACTACATACGTTTATTAGTACAATAATTATTTGCATGCATGGATAGATTTGAGACAGTCCCCAAACAGAAGTGACCTCATCCGAAAGTTGTCCATTTGACTAATTAGAGTGACATTTAAACTATTTTCAATAATAATCACTGGTGTAGTGTGATACACAATTTCAAGAAAACATGGGAACAAGATTATTTAGTGACAGAAGTGAATTCAAAACCTTTATGATGACTGAGGTGTTATCTTCACTTTGGATACAATTAGTATTTTAAATATTTGAATTATTTGAGGAAATGTTTCCGTTGCAGTGGCTCGATTGCCACATTTGGGGCTAAAATAAAAATATTGCCCACCACGGACTTATATTAAACAATAAACAGTTCAAGTCTTTTCAATGAAAAAAAAAAGAAACAAGATAAGTTAGAAAATTGAGAGTGAGATATTATTGGTGTGCAGAGAGATACATTTTAGGGTTATTTAATATATATGGAGTATCGCTTGAAGTGTTTTATTTGTATTCATTCCATTAGCAGAATTTCCTTTTTGATTAAAAAATTTATTACGAAAATCAAAGAAAATTGGTGTCCTCATTCTTTATGGGCACTATTTCTCATCAAATTTCATACTTTTATAGATAAGGCAAAACAGTTATGGGTTTACACATATTTGACAATTGTTCATAAAATTACTCTCAGAAACTGGCGCTAAAACTAAAACTTTAACAAAGGTGTTAAATTTAATGTAAAGCGCCAGTCAGGTGTTCTCCACACAAAGAAATTGTTGGTCATTAAACAATGCCTAAAAAAGTTTTTGGCATAAATCCTTTATAAAATGTAATATCGAGCAGTGGGGGTTGGGAAGGAGAAGGGGGGGCTGAAAATTTGACAAATCATGCATTCAAACACACTTTATAAGAATCTCAATTAGGTCCCCCCCCCCCCCCCCCCCCACCACTAATAACAAACCACTTTTACGCTGCGGAAAGTTTTTAGAATCTCATTTAGCACAATTATAGGGAATTTTGTTTTGAAATCAGTGGCATCGTATTTCCTTCATCTGATATTTGGGGGTTGGGGTTGAACATTTGATAGAATGTGTTCAGTGTTGTCAAATGTTCATGGGGGTATTGACATTAGCATACATGCAAAACTGTACAAAAAGTTTTTTTTAAAAAAAACAACTTTGCAAAAAAAAAAGCACCACGAACAGCTGTACAGAAAAAAAGGAAAAGTAAAAAAAAAAGGATAATTTATAACTTTTTTCACGATAATCAATGTTTAAAGAAATAATGAATAGTCTCCCCTTTGTTGCTCCTACATGTTTATATCATTCATAAATGGATACAATCCCATCTTTTAAAAGAAAATAGCTTGTAAGCCCAATTGTCAGGTTTTCAGTTGTTTGTTTTAACACTGGTCAATAGCAATTTATTAAAAATGGGCCGATGATGAATTTGATAGCAATTAAGTTATAATTAGACATAACTGTTTGTTAGTTATGCTGTAACAGATTCCTGTATTTCAATCAATGACTATTAATGAAGTAAAATAAAGTTTGTCCCTCTTTACTGAAGTTATTTACCTTCAGTTTATAACCATATCTTTGACCATAACAGAGGGATTAAGCCATGCTGTTGTGAAAAATAGGAATAATGACTAAAAGTATTTTTAATTATTCAATACCCCGTATAAATTTTTTTAATAACTTGTTTGGAATGACATAAACGGATTTGTAATTATGGCTATGGTTTACTACTCAATGAAACCAAGCTGTTACTAAATTAAGATCCTCAAATTGGCCACTTTAATCAGAGAAATAGGATTTAAGCGCACATGGTAACTACATCTCTAAAGAATATTTATCACATAATATTCACATCTACAGCCGCCTAAAAATATCCATTTTTTTTTTCCAGCTCATAAAGCGTGTTGCATTAGGTACACTGTATATTTTCTTATTCAAAGGTTTTTATCCCTACAGATGCATAGAGCTGCAGTTTTCAATCCAAATTGATGCAAAGCGTATTACTTAAAAGTAAAAGGAAAGGGGCTTATGGATAAGACTGTTACTGGAAAAAAAAAGAAAGATTTGCATATGGTTATGAGACTTTTCTAAAGATGTATCCAGTCAAAAGATATTAAATAGAAAAACTGACATAGGAATAGCAAAGATATTTCAAAACATTGAGTAGACATAAAATGCAAGGGATATTTGCCTACAGCCTAATGGTCTTATTCATACCACTACAACACGGTCACATACAGGCTTATATATTGATCTCTAACTTCATTTACAGTATTTCCAGATTTGTAAGTCAGGTTAGGTAAAGGAAATAAGTATAAGCGATGGAAAGTATGGAAATACCAGAAAAAAGGATGCAACAACACAAGGAACGTGTCAGCAAGAAGCCATCTTCAGTGAACAAACCATAATTTTAAAAAATTAATAAAAAAATATACACATTAGCTGAAATGGATTACCTGAAAGGCCTATTGATGTATCACTGCAGACTTATTTATTTATTTACATGCTTATTTATATATCTACAATTATAAACAGACATATTTATGTACCAACAGCCATTGAGATAATATATTTATGTATCCCTATGGTTATAAACTGGCTTATTTATGTATCTAGTCATAAATGCCCTTATTTATGTATCTAGGGTAATATAGGGTAGCTCTAACTTCAAATACAGGCTTGAATATGAACATCTACCTTCCCATACAGGCTTTTTTTTTCTGTACATACCTATACCTTCACATACGGGCTTATTTTTTAACTTATTTTTTAACGTATCTCTAACTTCACATACACATATATATTTTGTAACTCTACCTTCACAAAAGTACATGCTTTTCAAGCAAATCTACCTTCCCATAAGGCTTGTTTTTTTTAACTAACTTAAAATTCAGGTTTATTTATGTACCAGGTACCTGCATGTATATGGTCACATGTAGGCTTATGTTTGTACATGGTCAATATCTCTTCATTGACACATCCTTTTTTTAATATCTCTCTATGGTCATATACAGACTTATTTATGTACCTCTAACTTATGCATATACTTTCACCTTCACATTAAAGTTTATGCTATCTCTACAGACATATACACTTTATACATACTTATTTATGTATCTCTATCTCCATATACAGGCTAGTTTATGGATCTCTAAATTCAAATAACCATACAGAATTTATTTATGAATCTCTTCAGTCATATACAGACTTGTTTATGTATCTCTACCTTCATATAAAGACTTATTTATGAATCTAAGGTCATATACATTTTAAATTATGTACCTCCACTGTCATATACTTATTTATGTATATATGGTCATGCACTGTCTTATATATGTATTTTCTATCATAAACATATATAATTCGGGCTTGTTCATGTACCTCTACCTTCACATACAGGATTGTTTTTATATGGCTTAACCTTCACACATGGGCTTGTTATTTATGTACCACTATATTCACATACGGACTTATGTATCGCCACAGTCATATACAGGCTTATTTATGTACCTCTATGGTCATTAACAGGCTTATTTATTTATGTAATGTCAAATAAGGGATTGTTTATGTCCCTTCACCTACTCATATGGGATTGTTTTTTTCATATACCTCTTAATTCATATAGGCGCTTAATTTTTTTTATGTACCTCTACCTTTGCATTCAGGCTTTTATATACATCTATCTTCCCATAGTAATGTTCCTCTACCTTCATACACCGCCTTGCTTTTATGAACCTCTGTCTTCATATACGGGAGGGTTGTTTATGCACCTCTATGCTCACATACTGGCTTATTTATATACGTCTACAAATAAAGACATGTACCATGAAAAGGTTTATTTTTGTATCTCTCTATTCATATAAGGACCAATGCATCACCACGGTCATATACAGGCTGACTAAATATCTCTAACTTCATATACAGGCTGACTAAATATCTCTAACTTCATATACAGGCTGACTAAATATCTCTAACTTCATATACAGGCTGACTAAATATCTCTAACTTCATATACAGGCTGACTAAATATCTCTAACTTCATATACAGGCTGACTAAATATCTCTAACTTCATATACAGGCTGACTAAATATCTCTAACTTCATATACAGGCTGACTAAAAATCTCTAACTTCATATACAGGCTGACTAAATATCTCTAACTTCATATACAGGCTGACTAAATATCTCTAACTTCATATACAGACATGTTAATATATTAAACTTTGTATAAAGTCTAAATTATGTCTCTACGGACTTATAAAATATATTATTTCGTTCATATTCGAGCTTAATAATGGATGTACTTAATATACTGGCTTTTTTATGTGTTTACATGGTCAAATACACGCATGTTCTTAACGTACCTCTAACTTCACATTGCGGCTTATTGCTTATAACACTTTATACTTTATTTAACATACAGGCATGTTTTTAATGTACAACTACCTTCACACACAGGCTCGTTATTTATGTACCTCTATATTCACATACGGACTTGTTTATGTATGTCCATGGTCAAATATAGACAAATATCTAATGGTCACAAAAATACTGGCTTATTTATGTACATCTACACATTAAGACACGAATCACTACGGTCATAAAGAATTTTATGTGTCTAACTATCTCTCTCTCTACGGTCATATACAGGATTAAATTTATGCATCTTTTAATTCATATACAGCTCTTATTTCATATACTGGTTTTATTATGTACTGATATACAGGATATACAGGATTACTTATGTATCTCTATGTTCAGATACAGTCTAATTTTAAGAACCTTAAATTTCACATATGGGATTGTTTTTGTTTTTTTTTACCTTTCCTTAAACATGGGATTGTTTTTTTATATATAACTACCTTCACATAAACTTACTTTCTTCTTTAATGTCCCTTCATACAACATGCTTGCTTTTTGTACCTCTATCTTTGTATACGGCCGGATTATTTATGTACCTCTAATATCACATACAGGAATACGGTTCATGGTCAAACACATAACTCCAGTCTCCTTGCTCATATAAAAATATACCGGCTTATTTATGTATGTCTACAAGTAAAGACACATATCACTACGGTCATAAAGAAGTTAATGTATCTCTAATTATGTCTCTCTCTATGGTCGTATACAGGATTACATTGATGCATCTCTTATTTCATATACAGGTTTTATTATGTACTGATACGGTAATATACAGGATTACTTATGTATCTCTATGTTCAGATCTAGTCTAATTTAGGAACCTCAAATTTCACATATGGGATCTTTTTTTTTTTTTTTTCTTTCCTTAAACATGGGATTGTTTATTTTATATATCACTACCTTCACATAGGCTTACTTTTTTCTTTTAATTTTATTCATATACAGGTTTTATTATGTACTGATACGGTAATATACAGGATTACTTATGTATCTCTATGTTCAGATCTAGTCTAATTTAGGAACCTCAAATTTCACATATGGGATCTTTTTTTTTTTTTTCTTTCCTTAAACATGGGATTGTTTATTTTATATATCACTACCTTCACATAGGCTTACTTTTTTCTTTTAATGTTCCTCTACCTTCATAAACCATGCTCGCTTTTTGTACTTCTATCTTTGTATAGGGGTATGTATCTCTATTTAGGTATATCTACGGTTACATACAGGCTTATTTATGTATATATACGGTAATATACAGGATAAATTAAGTATCTCTATGTTTATATACACGGGTATGTATCTCCATTTAAGTAAATCTACAGTTATATACAGGCTTATTTATGTATATATACGGTAATACACAGGATAACTAATGTATCTCAATGTTCATATAACGGGTACAGGCTTATTTATGTAACGCTTTGGTTATATAAATGCTAATTTATGAACCTCTAATGGGGGCTTAATTATGTACCTCTACCTTCACATATACAGGCATGTTCTTAACATACCTTTAACTTCACATAACAGCTTATTACTCATAAAACTTTATCTTTAAATAACATACGGGCAAGTTTTTAATGTACAACTACCTTCACACACGGGCTCGTCATTTAAGTACATCTATATTCACATACAGACTTGTTTATCTATCGCTTGTAATATGGGCTTATTCATGTAACACTTGGCTTTGGTACTCTACACGCTAATTTATGACCCTCTAATTTCACATATGGGATTGTTTATGTACTTCTACCTCCGCATACAGGATTTTTTATGTTTACACCGCCAAATACAGGCATGTTCTTAACAAATCTCTAACTTCACATTCTGGCTTATTACTTATGCCATTTACCTTTAATTTACATACAGGATTGTTCGTTATGCACCACTACCTTCACACGCAGGCTTCTTATTTATGTACCTCTATTATTCACACATATCTCTATCTTCACATAGTGGCTTACTTTTATTTTTAATGTTTCTCTACATTCATACGCGGACTTCACGTTATGACTACGGTCATTTACTGGCTTATTTATGTATGTCTATGGTCAAATACAGACAAATATCTGTATGGTCACAAAAATACAGGCTAATTTTTGTACGTCTACAAATAAAGACACGAATCACTACGGTCATAAAAGAAGTTTATCCATCTCTAATTATTTCTCTCTCTCTCTAATTATGTCTCTCTCTACGGTCATATACAGCATTACATTTATGCATCTCTTATTTGAATTTCAGGTTGTATTATGTACTGATACGGTAATCTACAGGATTACTTATGTATCTCTATGTTCAGTTACAGTCTAATTTAAGAAACACAAATTTCACACATGAGATTGGTTTTTTTTTTGTACCTTTCCTTACGGGCAGATTATTTATGTACCTCTATTATCATATACGGGATTGCATAAGTACATCTATGGTCAAACACATAACTCCAGTCTCTACGGTCATATACAAATTTACAGGCTTATTTATGTATGTCTACAACTACAAGTAAAGACACAAATAACTACAGTCATAACGAAGTTTATGTATCTCTATTTATGTTTATCTACGGTTATATACAGGCCTATTTATGTATATATATATATGGTAATATACAGGATAACTAACGTATCTCAATGTTCATATACAGGCTAATTTATGTAACGCTTTAGTATTTTACATGCTAATGTATGAACCTCTAATAAGGGCTTATTTATGTACCTCTACCATCACATATACAGGCATGTTCTTAACGTACCTTTAACTTCACATAACAGCTTATTACTCATAACACTTTATCTTTAAATAACATACGGGCAAGTTTTTAATGTACAACTACCTTCACACACGGGCTCGTCATTTAAGTACCTCTATATTCACATACAGACTTGTTTATCTATCGCTTGTAATATGGGCTTATTCATGTAACACTTGGCTTTGGTATTCTACACGCTAATTTATGACCCTCTAATTTCACATATGGGATTGTTTATGTACTTCTACTTTCGCATACAGGATTTTTTATGTTTACACCGCCAAATACAGGCATGTTCTTAACAAATCTCTAACTTCACATTCTGGCTTATTACTTATGCCATTTACCTTTAATTTACATACAGGATTGTTCGTTATGCACCACTACCTTCACACGCAGGCTTCTTATTTATGTACCTCTATTATTCACACATATCTCTAACTTCACATAGTGGCTTACTTTTATTTTTAATGTTTCTCTACATTCATACGCGGACTTCACGTTATGACTACGGTCATTTACTGGCTTATTTATGTATGTCTATTGTCAAATACAGACAAATATCTGTATGGTCACAAAAATACAGGCTTATTTATGTACGTTTACAAATAAAGACATGAATCACTACGGTCATAAAGAAGTTTATCCATCTCTAATTATTTCTCTCTCTCTCTAATTATTTCTCTCTCTACGGTCATATACAGGATTACATTTATGCATCTCTTATTTGAATTTCAGGTTGTATTATGTACTGATACGGTAATATACAGGATTACTTAAGTATCTCTATGTTCAGTTACAGTCTAATTTAAGAACCACAAATTTCACACATGAGATTGGTTTTTTTTGTACCTCTCCTTACAGGCAGATTATTTATGTACCTCTATTATCATATACGGGATTGCATAAGTACATCTATGGTCAAACACATAACTCCAGTCTCTACGGTCATATACAAATTTACAGGCTTATTTATGTATGTCTACAACTACAAGTAAAGACACAAATAACTACAGTCATAACGAAGTTTATGTATCTCTATTTATGTTTATCTACGGTTATATACAGGCCTATTTATGTATATATATATATGGTAATATACAGGATAACTAACGTATCTCAATGTTCATATACAGGCTAATTTATGTAACGCTTTAGTATTTTACATGCTAATGTATGAACCTCTAATAAGGGCTTATTTATGTACCTCTACCATCACATATACAGGCATGTTCTTAACGTACCTCTAACTTCACATTGCGGCTTATTACTCATAACACTTTATCTTTAAATAACATACGGGCATGTTTTTAATGTACAACGACCTTCACACACGGGCTCGTTATTTATGTACCTCTATATTCACATACAGACTTGTTTATCTATCGCTTGTAATATGGGATTATTTATTTAACGCTTGGCTCTGGTATTATACACGCTAATTTATGAACCTCTATTGTCACTTAGTGACTTATTTATGTACCTCTACCTTCAAGACAAGATTTTTTATGTTTACTCATTTAAATACACGCATGTTCTTAATGTACCTTTAACTCCACATTCCGGCTTATTACTTATGTCATTTACCTTTAATTTACATACAGGATTGTTAGTTATGTACCAGTTCCTTCACACACAACTTGTTATTTATGTACCTCTATTATTCACTTATGGACATGTTTATGTATCGTCACAATCTTATAAAGGCTTATTTATGTATTATTATGGTAATATACAGGCTAATTTATGAACCTCTCATTTCACAAATGGGATTGTTTATGTACCTCTACCTTTGCTCACAGCATTTTTTTTTTACATACTGGTATCTCTAACTTCACATAGTGGCTTACTTTTATTTTTAATGTTTCTCTACATTCATATGCGGACTTCACGTTATGACTACGGTCATTTACTGGCTTATTAAATTTATGTATGTATATGGTCAAATACAGACAAATATCTGTATGGTCACAAAAATTCTGGCTTTTTTATGTATGTCTACAAATAAAGACACGAATCACTACGGTCATGAAGAAGTTAATGTATCTCTAATTATGTCTCTCTCTACGGTCATATACAGGATTACATTGATGCATCTCTTATTTCATATACAGGTTTTATTATGTACTGATACGGTAATATACAGGATTACTTATGTATCTCTATGTTCAGATCAAGTTTAATTTAAGAACCTCAAATTTCACATATGGGATCTTTTTTGTTTTTTTTTTCTTTCCTTAAACATGGGATTGTTTTTTTTTATATATCACTACCTTCACATAGGCTTACTTTTTTCTTTTAATGTTCCTCTACCTTCATAAACTATGCTCGCTTTATGTACTTCTATCTTTGTATAGGGGTATGTATCTCTATTTAGGTATATCTACGGTTACATACAGGCTTATTTATGTATATATATGGTTATATACAGGATAAATAATGTATCTCTATTTACATATACACGGGTATGTATCTCTATTTAAGTATAACTACGGTTATATACAGGCTTATTTATGTATATATACGGTAATACACAGGATAACTAATGTATCTCAGGTAATACACAGGATAACTAATGTATCTCAATGTTCATATAACGGGTACAGGTTTATTTATGTAACGCTTTGGTATTATACATGCTAATGTATGAACCTCTAGTAGTATGGGGGCTTAATTATGTACCTCTACCTTCACATATACAGGCATGTTCTTAACGTACCTCTAACTTCACATTACGGCTTATTACTCATAACACTTTATCTTTAAATAACATACAGGCATGTTTTTAATGTACAACTACCTTCACACACGGGCTCGTCATTTAAGTACATCTATATTCACATACAGACTTGTTTATCTATCGCTTGTAATATGGGCTTATTCATGTAACACTTGGCTTTGGTCCTCTACACGCTAATTTATGACCCTCTAATTTCACATATGGGATTGTTTATGTACTTCTACTTTCGCATACAGGATTTTTTATGTTTACACCGCCAAATACAGGCATGTTCTTAACAAATCTCTAACTTCACATTCTGGCTTATTACTTATGCCATTTACCTTTAATTTACATACAGGATTGTTCGTTATGCACCACTACCTTCACACGCAGGCTTCTTATTTATGTACCTCTATTATTCACACATATCTCTAACTTCACATAGTGGCTTACTTTTATTTTTAATGTTTCTCTACATTCATACGCGGACTTCACGTTATGACTACGGTCATTTACTGGCTTATTAAATTTATGTATGTATATGGTCAAATACAGACAAATATCTGTATGGTCACAAAAATTCTGGCTTTTTTATGTATGTCTACAAATAAAGACACGAATCACTACGGTCATGAAGAAGTTAATGTATCTCTAATTATGTCTCTCTCTACGGTCATATACAGGATTACATTGATGCATCTCTTATTTCATATACAGGTTTTATTATGTACTGATACGGTAATATACAGGATTACTTATGTATCTCTATGTTCAGATCAAGTTTAATTTAAGAACCTCAAATTTCACATATGGGATCTTTTTTGTTTTTTTTTTCTTTCCTTAAACATGGGATTGTTTTTTTTTATATATCACTACCTTCACATAGGCTTACTTTTTTCTTTTAATGTTCCTCTACCTTCATAAACTATGCTCGCTTTATGTACTTCTATCTTTGTATAGGGGTATGTATCTCTATTTAGGTATATCTACGGTTACATACAGGCTTATTTATGTATATATATGGTTATATACAGGATAAATAATGTATCTCTATTTACATATACACGGGTATGTATCTCTATTTAAGTATAACTACGGTTATATACAGGCTTATTTATGTATATATACGGTAATACACAGGATAACTAATGTATCTCAGGTAATACACAGGATAACTAATGTATCTCAATGTTCATATAACGGGTACAGGTTTATTTATGTAACGCTTTGGTATTATACATGCTAATGTATGAACCTCTAGTAGTATGGGGGCTTAATTATGTACCTCTACCTTCACATATACAGGCATGTTCTTAACGTACCTCTAACTTCACATTACGGCTTATTACTCATAACACTTTATCTTTAAATAACATACAGGCATGTTTTTAATGTACAACTACCTTCACACACGGGCTCGTCATTTAAGTACATCTATATTCACATACAGACTTGTTTATCTATCGCTTGTAATATGGGCTTATTCATGTAACACTTGGCTTTGGTATTCTACACGCTAATTTATGACCCTCTAATTTCACATATGGGATTGTTTATGTACTTCTACCTTCGCATACAGGATTTTTTATGTTTACACCGCCAAATACAGGCATGTTCTTAACAAATCTCTAACTTCACATTCTGGCTTATTACTTATGCCATTTACCTTTAATTTACATACAGGATTGTTCATTATGCACCACTACCTTCACACGCAGGCTTCTTATTTATGTACCTCTATTATTCACACATATCTCTATCTTCACATAGTGGCTTACTTTTATTTTTAATGTTTCTCTACATTCATACGCGGACTTCACGTTATGACTACGGTCATTTACTGGCTTATTTATGTATGTCTATTGTCAAATACAGACAAATATCTGTATGGTCACAAAAATACAGGCTTATTTATGTACATATACGGTAATATACCGGATAACTAATGTATCTCAATGTTCATATACCGGGTACAGGTTTATTTATGTAACGCTTTGGTATTATACATGCTAATGTATGAACCTCTAATAGTATGGGGGCTTAATTATGTACCTCCAACTTCACATATACAGGCATGTTCTTAACGTACCTCTAACTTCACATTGCGGCTTATTACTCATAACACTTTATCTTTAAATAACATACGGGCATGTTTTTAATGTACAACGACCTTCACACACGGGCTCGTTATTTATGTACCTCTATATTCACATACAGACTTGTTTATCTATCGCTTGTAATATGGGATTATTTATTTAACGCTTGGCTCTGGTATTATACACGCTAATTTATGAACCTCTATTGTCACTTAGTGACTTATTTATGTACCTCTACCTTCAAGACAAGATTTTTTATGTTTACTCATTTAAATACACGCATGTTCTTAATGTACCTTTAACTCCACATTCCGGCTTATTACTTATGTCATTTACCTTTAATTTACATACAGGATTGTTAGTTATGTACCAGTTCCTTCACACACAACTTGTTATTTATGTACCTCTATTATTCACTTATGGACATGTTTATGTATCGTCACAATCTTATAAAGGCTTATTTATGTATTATTATGGTAATATACAGGCTAATTTATGAACCTCTCATTTCACAAATGGGATTGTTTATGTACCTCTACCTTTGCTCACAGCATTTTTTTTTTACATACTGGTATCTCTAACTTCACATAGTGGCTTACTTTTATTTTTAATGTTTCTCTACATTCATATGCGGACTTCACGTTATGACTACGGTCATTTACTGGCTTATTAAATTTATGTATGTATATGGTCAAATACAGACAAATATCTGTATGGTCACAAAAATTCTGGCTTTTTTATGTATGTCTACAAATAAAGACACGAATCACTACGGTCATGAAGAAGTTAATGTATCTCTAATTATGTCTCTCTCTACGGTCATATACAGGATTACATTGATGCATCTCTTATTTCATATACAGGTTTTATTATGTACTGATACGGTAATATACAGGATTACTTATGTATCTCTATGTTCAGATCAAGTTTAATTTAAGAACCTCAAATTTCACATATGGGATCTTTTTTGTTTTTTTTTTCTTTCCTTAAACATGGGATTGTTTTTTTTTATATATCACTACCTTCACATAGGCTTACTTTTTTCTTTTAATGTTCCTCTACCTTCATAAACTATGCTCGCTTTATGTACTTCTATCTTTGTATAGGGGTATGTATCTCTATTTAGGTATATCTACGGTTACATACAGGCTTATTTATGTATATATATGGTTATATACAGGATAAATAATGTATCTCTATTTACATATACACGGGTATGTATCTCTATTTAAGTATAACTACGGTTATATACAGGCTTATTTATGTATATATACGGTAATACACAGGATAACTAATGTATCTCAATGTTCATATAACGGGTACAGGTTTATTTATGTAACGCTTTAGTATTATACATGCTAATGTATGAACCTCTAGTAGTATGGGGGCTTAATTATGTACCTCTACCTTCACATATACAGGCATGTTCTTAACGTACCTCTAACTTCACATTACGGCTTATTACTCATAACACTTTATCTTTAAATAACATACAGGCATGTTTTTAATGTACAACTACCTTCACACACGGGCTCGTCATTTAAGTACATCTATATTCACATACAGACTTGTTTATCTATCGCTTGTAATATGGGCTTATTCATGTAACACTTGGCTTTGGTCCTCTACACGCTAATTTATGACCCTCTAATTTCACATATGGGATTGTTAATGTACTTCTACCTCCGCATACAGGATTTTTTATGTTTACACCGCCAAATACAGGCATGTTCTTAACAAATCTCTAACTTCACATTCTGGCTTATTACTTATGCCATTTACCTTTAATTTACATACAGGATTGTTCGTTATGCACCACTACCTTCACACGCAGGCTTCTTATTTATGTACCTCTATTATTCACACATATCTCTATCTTCACATAGTGGCTTACTTTTATTTTTAATGTTTCTCTACATTCATACGCGGACTTCACGTTATGACTACGGTCATTTACTGGCTTATTTATGTATGTCTATTGTCAAATACAGACAAATATCTGTATGGTCACAAAAATACAGGCTTATTTATGTACGTTTACAAATAAAGACATGAATCACTACGGTCATAAAGAAGTTTATCCATCTCTAATTATTTCTCTCTCTCTCTAATTATTTCTCTCTCTACGGTCATATACAGGATTACATTTATGCATCTCTTATTTGAATTTCAGGTTGTATTATGTACTGATACGGTAATATACAGGATTACTTAAGTATCTCTATGTTCAGTTACAGTCTAATTTAAGAACCACAAATTTCACACATGAGATTGGTTTTTTTTGTACCTCTCCTTACAGGCAGATTATTTATGTACCTCTATTATCATATACGGGATTGCATAAGTACATCTATGGTCAAACACATAACTCCAGTCTCTACGGTCATATACAAATTTACAGGCTTATTTATGTATGTCTACAACTACAAGTAAAGACACAAATAACTACAGTCATAACGAAGTTTATGTATCTCTATTTATGTTTATCTACGGTTATATACAGGCCTATTTATGTATATATATATATG
>CAXITT010000494.1:551962-586163 GCA_964033795.1 Lymnaea stagnalis
AGACTCATGGGTACGGTTACTCTAGTCATAGACTCATGGGTACGGTTACTCTAGTCATAGACTCATGGGTACGGTTACTCTAGTCATAGACTCATGGGTATGGTTACTCTACGGTCACAGACTCATGGGTATGGTTACTCTACGGTCACAGACTCATGGGTGATGTAATGTAAAATGGATTGATTGTAAGATGGGGGGTGGGTGATGTTAGTAAATCCTCTAGGGCAGAGATTCTTAACTTTTTTGCAGCCCCACATTTTTAATCATTTCCCGCAACCATATAAATTATATTGTCATAAAATTTAAAATATGAAAATAACTAAAAATAGTAAAAACCGTAACTTAGTTATGGCAATGCGAAAAAACATTATACCAGAACATTTACTACTGACTGCTCATCAAAATGCATAGTTTTTTTTAAGGCAGCAACAACTAGCGATGGCAGAAAATACAACTTTCTGGGGGCCTTTACCCCTGGTTAAGAGCCACTGTTCTGGGGAAATGTTTCTGACACAGGTGCCATAATTGTTTTTTAACAGTGTGTCACGGACAGTAGGTATTTTCAATATGGGGGCGCAGAGGTTTTTTGTGACGTTAATTTGAGCAGGGGTCTAACAATTTGTAAGCGATGAGGGAGGGGGATGTCAAATCTGCAAAATTTGTGTGACTTCATTTATGGATGACCCCATAATCATAAGTACTTTCACATTTACATGGTTATTATAGTCGCATATTTACTCTCTAAAGGCTGAGGGTCACTTGTTAACTCTCTACAGGCCAATAGTCACATATTTATTCTCCAACTCTAAGGGGCAATATAGTCACACATAAGGGCTGATATATTGGCATGGTAACTAAGGGTGGATAGTCATACTGACGGGGCTGATGTAGTCGTACTGACATGGGGCTGATGTAGTCGTACTGACATGGGGCTGCTGTAGTCGTACGGACATGGGGCTGATAAAAAAAAAGTAGTCGTACTGACATGGGGCTGATGTAGTCGTACTGACATGGGGCTGATGTAGTCGTACTGACATGGGGCTGATGTAGTTGTACTGACAAGGGGCTGATGTAGTCGTAAGATGTAGACGTACTGACATGGGGCTGCTGTAGACGTGCGGACATGGTGCTGATAAAAAAAAAGTAGTCGTACTGACATGGGGCTGATGTAGTCGTACTGACATGGGGCTGATGTAGTCGTACTGACATGGGGCTGATGTAGTTGTACTGACATGGGGCTGATGTAGTCGTACTGACATGGGGCTGATGTAGTCGCATGAGGCATGTTTACTCTACCGGCCAAAAAGGGTTCTATGATCACAGTTGAATGATTACCAGGATCTCAACATATTTTATATGGTCACACAAAAGAATATTATTTCATATGGTTGGAAACTGTTAATCTAAGGTGGCATATATAGTCGCATGAGGATTACATATTTCTGGTCCTACAGTTAGTTTTATTTATATCTCCAGTTACTTTTTTTTCATGTACAATTATAACTTTGATACATTTAACATGGTTATTCATCTTAACTAAGTATCTCAGTCCCAGGGTTATTTTGTTTTACAATAGAGTGTATTGGAATGGTTATTTAAGTCACATGTAGTTGCATGATTATACTTTCACTGTCACATATAGTCGCATGATTATTCACTTCTTAAATCATAAACACAGGTTTATTTGATTCTTCAAGATAATTACAAGTTATTCATCAGCAAGACACACATGGTTATTATCTAATGCTGCATATATCGATAATTCCATAAAGATTCTGTTGCATATGGTTGAATGGTTACTCGGCGGTAGTATGGTTCTGGTTACTCTGCTGCATTGGTTACTCTTGACAATCCTATGTTACAGTACGGCTGCATGGTTACTTTATGGCCACATGGTTACTCAACAGTTGTGTGGTTACTGAATAGTGACATGGTTACTCATTTTGGTCAAAAATAATATAGTTGCTTTATGGTTTCATTTAGCCACTCATTCTACAGTCACAGTTTCATGGTTATTTATGTCCCTAGTCATTCTCTATCCGATCAGTGTACCGGGTATTTTAGGTAACCTTTGCAAATTTATATCTAAGGTGTTCAGGATGCAGAAACCATTTGGGTTATTACAGGTTATTTATCAAGCTTATTTATCCATCTGGTCAGCTATTTTATCTTTCTGGTCACATATAATTCTATTTTTCTGGTCATATATATCATCATTATATTAGTCACACGATTACCTTTTCAAATGTACACACCCATATGATTATTCATCTTGATGTTTGAATTAGTTACAAGGTTATTAGGCTCCATATCATTATGGTCACATGGTTACTTATTACAGTTACATGATTCTATTGGTCAGACATTGCCATTGTTAAACTGTGTTGATAACTACAATCTTTTCTACCAGCATGTTTTAAAACATAGTCAGTCATCCAGTATTAATTATAACTGTTACTGTTAATATATCCGTTACCAAGTCAAGGGACACACAAGTCACCACTGATAAAAATAAATAAGACTGCATTGAATCAAAGAGGTATATATATATGAAATATGATAGTTACAATTACAGACAAATGTAAGTCATAAGAGTGAAATGCTTATCAGAACTACATACACATGAGCATTTAGTAACAGGCGTTAATACCTAGGCGTCTATACTTATACGCTATCACTATCACTGGCTCCATAGACACATCATAGAGACAAGGTTTTAGTATTTTAAGAGACCCATTTAGCAGTCACAGGGTTATCAGGTTCAAAAATGTGTATAGTTTCAGGGTTGTTACCCCCACAATGCATATAATATAGTGAGCGAGTAATTAACTCCACAGAAACATAGCACAAGGATATTAGCTCCAGACACATTTGGCATACAGTCAAGAAATTATTACCTCCCAACCAGTTGCATAAAATTTATGAGGATATGAACTCCAGATGCATACAATTTACAAGAATATCAGCTCCAGGTGCATAAATTGTACCAGGCTATATGCTCCAAATGCATCAAATGTAGAAGGATGTCAGCTCCAGACGCATAAAATGTACAAGGATATCAGCTGCGGACGCATAAAATATAGAAGGATACCAGCTCCAGGTGCATAAAATGTAGAAAGATATCGGCTCCAGACAATTAACTCCACAGAAACATAGCACAAAGATATCAGCTCCAGACACATTTGGCAAACAGTCAAGCAATTATTATTTCCGAACCAGCTGCATAAAATTTACAAGGATATGAACTCCAGGTGCATAAAATTAACAAGGATATCAGCTCCAGGTGCATAAAATTTACAAGGATATCAGCTCCAGGTGCATAAAATGTACAAGGATATCAGCTCCAGGTGCATAAAATGTAGAAAGATATCGGCTCCAGACAATTAACTCCACAGAAACATAGCACAAAGATATCAGCTCCAGACACATTTGGCAAACAGTCAAGCAATTATTATTTCCGAACCAGCTGCATAAAATTTACAAGGATATGAACTCCAGCTGCATAAAATTAACAAGGATATCAGCTCCAGGTGCATAAAATTTACAAGGATATCAGCTCCAGGTGCATAAAATGTACAAGGATATCAGCTCCGGGTGCATCAAATGTACAAGGATATCAGCTCCAGGTGTATAAAATTTACAAGGATATCAGCTCCAGGTGCATAAAATTTACAACTTGCATAGTATGTACGAGGATATCAGCTCCAGATGCATAATAAAGTACAAGAATGTAATGTCCAGGTGCATAAATTGTACCAGGCTATATGCTCCAGATGCATAAAATGTAGAAGGAGATCAGCTCCAGACACATAAATTGTACCAGGCTTTCAGCTCCAGAGGCATAAAATGTAGAAGGAGATCAGCTCCAGACACATAAATTGTACCAGGCTTTCAGCTCCAGAGGCATAAAATATACAAGGATATCAGCTGCGGACGCATAAAATATAGAAGGATACCAGCTCCAGGCGCATAAAATGTAGAAAGATATTGGCTCCAGACGCATAAAATGTACAAGGATATCTTTTCCAGGCAGATAAAATGTATGAGGATATCAGCTAAAATGCATAAACTATATGAGGATACCAGCTCCAGACGCATAAAGTGTACAAGGATATCAATTCAAGTTCTAGATGCATCATCATGGTATTATCAGCTGGATACTCACAAAATTAAGAGAATATCAGCTCCGGAGCTTACATTCACAGGTTTATTGGCTAGAAAGTCTGGCCCGGTTGCTGGGACAGCAGCACCCCTATGGTCTAGAAAGTCTTGCCCCGGTTGCTGTGACAGCAGCACACCGGCGGGCCAGGTGTTCCTTCTCTGATGCAGCCTCACTTGCATAGTCAATGAATGGAAGGGTGGGTGTGGCTTTCTCAAGGGCATAATGCCCCCCCCCTCCCCCCCGGCGTGCGGCTACATGGCTTGACTGGAATAAAGACCACTGGGGGAGTGGTTGAAAGCCGGTTGGGAGTAGCGGGAGTGCGCTGGGGAAGACTTCATGAGCTCCCTGGGGAAGACTTCATCAGCTTCGGCTCGACACTTTGCTGATTTTCATAAGTAGATTGGCTAAATTGTAGTCTAGTTTTCTGAACTGAAGCATATAAAATAACAGAACTTTTATCTCCAGATAATTGGTTTATCATCTATATGAGCACATTAAGGTACGTTAACAGGGATGTTAGATCCACAGATTTAATAGACACATTATCAGCTTCATAGACAATATTATCAGCTCCACAGACGCTGGGGTTACGGGTATCAGCTCCACAGACGACTATAACAGCGCTGGGGTTACGGGTATCAGCTCCACAGACGCTGGGGTTACGGGTATCAGCTCCACAGACGACTGTAACAGCGCTGGGGTTACGGGTATCAGCTCCACAGACGCTGGGGTTACGGGTATCAGCTCCAGAAATGCATGTAAATGACAAGGTAAGTCATGATGCATACAAAAGTTGGGTTATCAACTCATTAGAATTAGATACATATAAAATTGTTTTGGGTTATCAACTCCATTGATCCATTAATTTATGTTTTTGGTTATCAACTCATCAGATGCATATAACATTGTTTTGTGTTAACTCTTTCCAATTGTGTTATCAACTCCATTGATCCATTAATTTTATGTTTTGGATTAACTCATTTGTCCCATATATCATTGTTTTGGGTTGGGTTATCAACTCATTTGTCCCATATATCATTGTTTTGGGTTGGGTTATCAACTCATGTGTCCCTTATAACATTGTTTTGGGTTATCAACTCATTTGTCCCATATAACTTGGCATTGGGTTATCAACTCATTTGTCCCATATAACATTGTTTTGGGTTATCAACTCATTTGTCCCATATAACATTGTTTTGGGTTATAAACTCATTTGTCCCATATAACATTGTTTTGGGTTATAAACTCATTTGTCCCATATAACATTGTTTTGGGTTATCAACTCATTTGTCCCATATAACATTGTTTTGGGTTATAAACTCATTTGTCCCATATAACATTGTTTTGGGTTATAAACTCATTTGTCCCATATAACATTGTTTTGGGTTATAAACTCATTTGTCCCATATAACATTGTTTTGGGTTATAAACTCATTTGTCTCATATAACATTGTTTTGAGTTATAAACTCATTTGTCCCATATAACATTGTTTTGGGTTATCAACTCATTTGTCCCATATAACATTGTTTTGGGTTATAAACTCATTTGTCCCATATAACTTGGCATTGGGGTAACTCAGACATAAATAACATAGTATTGGGTTATCAAGTTATCATGGCCTTATAAAATTGTAATGGGGTTATATAGTAATCAGATGCATATCACATAGTCAAGAGATTATCAACACAGACAAATATAAAATGGTGATGGGATTATCAGCTCACGAGACCCATATAGGTTTTGGGGTTAACTCAGACAAATATAAAATGGTGATGGGATTATCAGCTCATGAGACCCATATATTGGTTTTGGGGTTAACTCAGACAAATAGAAAATGGTGATGGGATTATCAGCTAATAAGACGCACATAACATAGATTTTGGGGTTTAACCGGTTAACTGAGACACAAAACAGTGTTAATGATTATCATTATAATAAGCTCCATATAACAGTGTTGGGATAATAAACGCCACAGGCACATACAGAGACAGGCTTATCAGTTTCATAAAAGCACACAATGAGTTAGCAGCTGCACAGAAATTTAGAAAAAAACTGTAGACTAAAGGAAAAGGACCATTACTGAAAGATGCTCAATAAGTCTAAAATTTTTATGTAGTGTCATATGTTAATGATGAGCCATCATGTACACACTACAACTACAACATTGCTTAATGGGGAGATTCAGTCAAGTTTAAAATATTGAGGCAACATGTATGGAAAAAAAAAATCTAACTGATTAAACTAGCAGTGCTGTTATTTCTTTATTTCTTAGTTTTTTAATTAGGTGTGGAGGGAGAATTTTTACAAGTGATGAGAACTTTGTAAAGTGGGAGAGCGGTTTGAGTTGTGTGGGGATCGATGGCCCCTCTCTTTATCACTCAAAGACATTTATTCAGCAGATGATAAAATTAGATCGAACACTGTTGAAGAAATATGAATATAAATAAATCCAGGCAGTCATGGGTTAGTTAGTTACAATCACATATATTTGTAACGAGTTCAAACATTGCTGGGAGAAAGGTAATAATTCAGTCATGAAGCAGTCATGTGTTAGTTAATTACAATCGCATATATTTATAACATGTGCAAATATTGCTTGTAGAAAGGTAAGGTAATAATTAAAAAATATAATATTGGCCCCGTCTTCCAACCCCTCGTGCATGATACAATTGCAACCCCAGTGAACTCAACCAGTGAAATATCCTCATCAACTGCAGACACATAATCATTGCAAATCCCCTCTACATGCATAGGAGCCAAAATGATCAATGAATTGATCATGGGCCCTTAATATATAGAAGAAGAAGAAAGGGATGTAGCAGGTGAATTTTTAAAAAAAAAAGTCAACCACATAAAAAAAGAAACAGAAAATGGAAGTGTAAACGATGGAACGCTTATTTTGTCTGTTGGACCAATACACAAGCTTTTCACTAATTTTGGTATCAGATTTATAGTTTGAGGATTGAAAGACAAAAAAATTGCAGCAATAAATTATGACATCAAACAAAAATGTACAGAAAATTGATAAAACAAAAATAATTGCTATGCATACTGCTCTGAAAGGTGTCTCATGAAATAACACTTTACAAGTCCTTATGAGTTATATAAAGTAACAGATAATTCCTTATAAACTAGAAAAGGAGCGAGCAGATCATGATTGGGAGAATGGTGGGTATCCTGGGATAATGTTAGTTTTCAGGCTATGCTTTAATAAAAGTAACCAAAAATATTAACTGTAGAATTCGAGGTTAAGTTAATGCATTAAGACTTTTAAGAGGGTGCTCTTATAATTTTTTTTTAAAAAGGAACAGTAACCAAGTAAATTGCAATTGAGAAATCCTGTAATAAAATGCTATACCTGGTATCATTTATAATTTTAGCCGGAAAGTCTAAGAGCTATAGTTACAGAATGTTAAGTTTACATAGTTATTATTTAACCAGTACAGGTAGTAGGGAGGGTCATAGTCTTAATGACTATTATAATCAAAGTTTTTTGGGGGCTCAACTGTTTGCTCAAGTGAGATGCAATTTTTCAAATTATTCAAAGTCTAGCACACACAAAAAAACTGAAAGCCTTTGTTAATAATAGTAATAGCAATATTTAGAAGGAACAGTAATTTACTTCTAGTAGAGGGCTAAGTTTTAAAGTTATTGGGGTAGATCATTAAATATAAATTGTGAAAAGGTTAGTGCTATAAAATAGTAATGCTTAGACCAATGCAAGTGACCTATATCCTTACTTTACCCCAATTTAGTCAGGCAAACTATTGCCCAAGATATCCCGATGTACGATACTCTACACATACCCTACCGCTAAAGTCAAGTTGTATGCATGGTATTAAGACATAAGTAAAAAAATAGTATCATGCTGTTCTTGTAATGCAAAAAGAAAAAGTTCATTATTCTATTCCTCAGCAATTTCAAATATTGAGACTATGGGTTCAGATTTTCAGTGGATTTATCAAAGTTAGATTTAATGGGGATCAAACGTTAGTATTAAGTGGATGAAAATTCTTTTAATAAACATTCTAAAAGCAAGTACCGGTACTTCAGCAAAAAAATATGCCGAATTATATAAGCTTAGCTATA
The DNA here is from genome assembly GCA_964033795.1 of Lymnaea stagnalis. Lineage (NCBI taxonomy): Eukaryota > Metazoa > Mollusca > Gastropoda > Lymnaeidae > Lymnaea > Lymnaea stagnalis. The sequence continues at coordinate 560,215 of CAXITT010000494.1, forward strand.
CAGTAGAGGTTAATTATCAATCCAAAAGAAAAGTAAAAAAAATAGATTTCACAAAGACCATTTTTTTTTTTTTTTGGCAAAGTTAATTTTTAAAATTTTAATGCTTAAATTTAAATGCTTGTTTAATAATTTTTTTAGATTTACAGTCATGCCTTTATGCGTTTTATAAGTGATTATAAGTGAGAATGGTCACTTTATTAATAATAATAAATCTTTAAAAAAATCCAAAAGAAAAGTAAAAAAAATAGATTTCACAAAGACCATTTTTTTTTTTTTTGGCAAAGTTAATTTTTAAAATTTTAATGCTCAAATTCAAATGCTTGTTTAATAATTTGTTCAGATTCACAGTCATGCCTTTATGCGTTTTATAAGTGATTATAAGTGAGAATGGTCACTTTATCAATAACAATAAATCTTCAAAATCCAGATCACAAAATTATATACGGGGTAACCGGTACATTATGAAATGTTCACAGGTGCCCAAAATTAGGATACCAGTATAAAAGAATTTATAAATACATAAAGAATATATTTGATTATAGAAATATAGGGAAGTAAGATGCTACCATTCCAATCTAATGGGTAATCATACTCTTTATCTATCAGTCACAACATGTGCTTGTATTAAGACTGGTACCATACCTGAATAGATAGATGGTACTTCTTAGTAAAGTATGACTATGAGAGGAATATTGTTTACAACATTGAGAAGAATTTAATTTGTGTATACTGGAAAGGGCTATTGATAATTGAAATGTTGGGTATAAAACTCAGCACTGTTGGTTGAGGGGTTGTTGGTGTAAAACATAGCAATATGAATCAACCTTCAAACAGTGCATTTCAGAAGTACACCGGTACCTGGAAAAAATTTAATTAGAATACTTTCATGAATTATAGAAATTATAGGCCGTGCAAAATGGCACAATATCCCGCTTGAAGAAATAAAATGAATGCTGGAGTTGCCTTTTCAGTGATGTACTAACCAGTATGTGATATATGGAAAGCAACAAAACACAATTTTAGCAAGAGAGAGATGTGAGACCAGTTGTACAATGTAGGGAGAAATGTCCGTTGCTGGCCAATGATCACATTTTGGGCCTCATGAGTGGCATGAACAATCAAATTTGGGAAATTATCAAATAAAATACTGTAAGGTTATTTCACCTGTCACTGTCACACAATTTTGGTTTGATCCACTGTTGCCAGTCTCGAGCGCGCGAGTCGAAATTTAAAATAATGGACAGTAATTTCAGTAATGGTACCGATAAATAATATCATCTACACAAAACTTTCTTATTCCAGAAATATTCTTTTTTTAAGTTTAAGTTAACCCATCAGACTTAATTTCATTAACTACATACAAATTAAAAAATCTATTCCCAATTTTTGCTTTATAATACATTACCGGTACATATCATTAAGAAAATTTTCTACATTACAAGTACATGAATATCAATATGGCATTATATCATTTATATCTTTATCATTGACAAAACAAAATTGTAATTGTATTTTCTTCCTAAATTAGAAATGTAACCATACCATTTTTGTACACCTGGTACCGTACCCAATAATTTCTCAACTATTATTTTGCATCAACTTTTTTTTTTTGCAATCCTCTGCAAGCTTACTTTCAATTTAAAGTATTTCAACCCAGCTCCATTTGTAAAAAAAATTATGCCTTTTATCAGTTACCGCTGCACACCATTTTCCATTACCGGTACCTCGAAGTATAATTAAGTCCTAAACAATCTCCATTACCGGTTCATATCAACTTTAAGTGGAAAATTTTTTTTAATGCAGCAATTTTGTATCAGATTTCTTAGAGTAGGTCATGTTATGATTTGGAACATAGGAGCACTAAATAACTTGAAAATAAGCCACCTTGATATATCTAATAAATAATCGACACAAAAAAATGCCAATCCTTGCTCCAAAATGAAAGCCAGTACACTTGATAAACTTCGTTAGGGTATATTTCACTTTGACATTCCTTTGTTGATCTATACATCAAGTAAACATATATCCATTCTTCCTTCCGTATCTATTAAGTACTGGTACAGATACAAGTATATTTTCTTATCCACCAGGCAATGAATGAATGAATGCATCCTCAGCAACATTTTGTGTACCAGTACCATCTCGGTACAGGTTGGTATACTTGACCATTCATAAATATTTCAATTTCAAATATTTTCCCCAGCTCAATTTCCTTAAAATCCACTTGACTTTTTCCTATATATAGTACCAGAATAAATGTTTTTATTTCTATTTCTACAAATGCATGTATGGCAATTCTAAAAATGCATGTATAGCAAACAAAGTCAGGTTGTTTTCTATCAAATTTGTAATTTCTGCAAATTTACAGTTAGCAAGTAAGTACCAGTAAAACTTAAAACCGCAATGCAGGGATTAGACAGCATGCCCAGTAGCCATAGCACCTAAAATTACAAATTATCATTATTTCATATAGGTAGCATACCAGTACCATTGAATTGTATCAAGATTTGAGAATCTGCATCTAGGGTGAACGTTGCTTTGAGTAGTATTCTGAGGTGTACATGTTGACTGGTTGAAAGAGTGGCCACAAGAAGATTAGTATCGTAGATGAAGTTAGTTCTTGTAGTGTCCTATGTGTTAAGTCATTGATCCAGTGTTGATTAGGGAAAGGTAAGAATAAATTGCTGTCCTCAGATGCAATAAAATGAAAATATTTTGAATACAGGGAATCCCGAACAGTTCCAAAATTTTAAGAACTCCAGAAGTGAAGTACCTATACACACCTCTTTGTTGCTTGTTTTCTTGCATTATTTATGGTGATAGTGAAGTATAAACAATCATTTTCCTAACACCAGATGAAGGGACAGGTGGTTGACCAGCAAGCTGTGGGCACAGCCCCTTGCTACTGCTATGATTTGGATACTGATATTTACTTATTAATGAGTCTGTCCAACTTAAATTTGAAATGCAGGAGTCATAGACAATACATAGTACTGAGCAAATTGTTATTTTTGAAAGTTCTTGATAACTATTCCTGACAAGTCTATTAAATATGGGCTGCTGGCAGATGGCCATATACTTTGTGCCAGTTTCATCCATTAGGTACCTAGGTGTTACCATTCCAAGAGAAGTCTGCTGGGATGAGTGCATTATCAATATGTGCAACCGGGAAAACAAGACCCTGGGGTTCCTCAGGCGAAATCTGAAGATCGGCAACTCAAGCGTGAAAGAAAAAGCCTATAAAGCCTTTGTCCGGCCGCTTTTAGAGTCAAGTACGCATCTACAGTCTGGGACCCATTTACCCAGAAAAGCGTTGACAGGTTGGATACGCTTTGTACTTAACCGCTACAGAAACACCTCCAGTGTTGGCAGCATGCTAGAAACACTGGGCTGGTCACCATTGGAAGAACAATGACGACTATCCAGGCTCACCATGCTGCACAAGATAAAAAATGGGCTGGTCCACTGCTCCAGCATCAAACAGAATCTCCCCTTGACAGCGACATGGCCATGACAGGCACTTTCTCCTAACAAAAACAAGAACTCTGTAAAGGAGCTCCTCAATCCTGCCAAAGACAATAAGGGACTGGAACAAGCTTCCAAAAGCAACAGTTGAGGCGACTACACTTGACACATTTGCAGCTTTTGCCACCTGTCTTCAAAACACAGTTCATAAAACCCTTGCTGAGTAGCCCTTGCAACCAGTGAATTATCCCCTTGAGAACCATGCACAGTAACATCGCAAACCCCACTGAAACATAGGAGCCAGAATAATCAATCCATTGATCGTGGGCCCTCAAAATATAGAAGAAGAATGCATGAAGCTACTGGAAATGCACTAACTGGAAATGCACTAATTAACTCTGAAATATCAATTTCCATATTTTAGAAATGGTACTTTAATTGTAGTGAAGCAGTTATTGTGGAGATCACAGACCTGTTTACCCTCAAACCCTTAAAATCGTACAATTACAATATCATCATATAATCGTTCAATACATTCTCTTTATAGAGCAAAAACGTGCCGTATATATAATGTATAAATCGTAAGAGTAAACAGTGCCGTCTGATATGTGAACACAATTTCATCTTAACCATTGTGAAAAGCATTAACTGAAAACTATGCTTGTTTTTTGAAAAACAACTAGTAGAATTTATTTAATTTTTACACTAATATTCATTTGGGGAAAATAAATTAAGCTCAGTATGTGCGGTACAGATTCATATTAATGGTGTTACGGTTTTAAAATCACCAAAAAAGACTGAAGCATATCTTTAGTATGATTCCTAGGTTTCTTTTCTTTTTGCTCCCACAATATATGCATAATATAAACACAAAGAGTCAGAAAGGACAGATAGCAGTTATCAGCCATCAAAGTAACTTACTCTAAATAACATTTAAGTTTAAGATGGTAGAAGTTGAACAGTGGCCCATGTACAAAAAAACATCATTACTCCCATCAATGCATTTTCTGTAAAAGTCAACTAAATACTGGTTCATTTTATGCATCAAATAACTAAATCCTATGTACACAGTATTTTTTAAAAAGTAATTTTATCTTATTCAAATCAGAGTAATTCCAGAGACCCTTACTATAAATACCTGATACAATAATGCAATTTAATTGCTAGTATAAGTAAATCATTTTCTCTTGCATACCGGTACTGTGAACTACAATCAATTTCATTAAATGTAACTTTTAATTTAAAAAACATATTGCCTTTAGACCTTTCATGGATATCACCAAACAATTTTATGAGGGAAGAGACATGAATTATATTCAGTAGAAGTAAACATATTAACAGGATATGCTAGAAGTCTGAAAGATTTTTTTCAAACATCACCTAGCATTTCCTTGATAACTTTATGGACAGTAAAGCAAATCAATATACTCATCACTTATTACAGACTTGGCGCTTCAAAGCAAATATTTTAAGCAATAACTTTATAATTAATCATATTATTGTACCACATTATCCTGACAAGTTTTTTTCTTAAAATATGGGGCATTAGAATAATCATATGTAAAGATATACCAGAACCAGTAGTCAGAAATACTTTTTCTGACATGATTAAACACACCTTTTTTCATAGTTTGACTTTGATAGTTAACTCAAATGTAATTGTGACCATGAACATAAGGCTTTGCTGGGTTTGTCTTTCTAGAATGTCACAAAGTACTTTCTATGGGGCAGGAGGTGCTAAAAGTCTGAAAAAATGTTTTTCAGACATCTAGCAACACCATTTATTTCAGGGAAAAGTGATTAAATGTCCTGGTCATAGTGAGATGAAGACAGTGGGGTAGATAGGCTTGACAGCTGGCTCAGACGCCACAACCGTGACTTTGTAGCAGTACTATCTACAGATGGTAAATGATGATGGCAAGAAACAAATGTAATTTTGAAATCACCATTTAAATGAAGCAAGAGTAATGACATTCTAATGCCAAACTTACTATGAGTCAGGAGGTAAATTTTAAGCACACCATACAAATATATTACCGGTGTTTATAAATTATAAGAGCTAGGCATAGCTTATACCTTTAGATATATATATTTTTTTAATGGGTTTCTTCAGTTAAATAAAACAAATAGAATAATATAAATTACACAATCAACCCCAGTTTCCGATTTTAACAAATTAAATTTTAAAAAATGTAATATGATTTTAAAAAACATACTGCACTGCGCATGTCATAAGCTGTCAGAAATGCATAACATTAAATAATATAATCCTTTTATAAAACAAGCAAAGTTATTTAAAATCTGTACCGGTAACAGAAGTACTATATAACAAAGACAGCAAACACAAAAAATATCAGGTCAGCAGTAACTAACACATTCCAAAGGAAGAATTAACAATTCTATAGGCAGACAACCTATAGATGTATTCCTAATGAGTTTTGCTTTTCTCCATTTATTTTAAAATTATAGAGCAATTTAAATAAACACAGCATGCTGAGTCAGACCAATTTCTGGCATCATTGTCATTGAGATTTCCTATCCTGTGAGTAGACTGTAAAAAATATTTTACCTGTTAATGTTACTGGACAACCAGTTTATTTTAAATTGAACTCTCACACCTCAAGGCGTAGAAGAACAATGAAAGAGCAAGTACTAAGATGAGCTTACACACAAATAATTTCGTTCAATCATACTAAAAATAGTCATGAGCTATGAAGTGGATCCCATTAGAGCTACGTTTGACGCAATAGACTAAATTTCTCATTAAAAAATGAAAAATAGAATTAGACTGATTTTGAACATGTCAAACGCTTTCAAGTTTCAGGAAACAGAAATATTGCAATAGAAGGCAAAAACAAACCTTAAAAAAAAAGAAGTAAAAGATAAAAGTACATTAAAAGCTATTGAGCCTTAATTCTTAACCTCACAGTCAGACTTACAAAACATGTCTTAGGTCATTAACCAATTTTCAACCATGGAAGAATAACTTGGAAGAGACTGAACTTCTTGCTGTCTTGTTTACAAAACTTACTGTACCGGGTACCAGCTGTACTGCAGAGGTAGCTATACGGAAACACTCGGTACTTTCTCAAGTGCTGAAATAAAAGCATTAGGCATTTCCAAGAAGTTCATATTAATCGGAAAATAAATTTACATGTAACAGTTACTCTAGTAATTCTATTTTCTTAGAACAATATTTTTTAAAGCATCCTATAAGAATACCAGTTCCCAAAACGATGAATCTTACAATTTCCAACAACTGGGACGATGATAAATGCGATGAATTTTATCTAGACCTCCAACCACAGGCTAGATACTGTAAGTAGCCATGTAAAACCATCTTGAGACCCTGGACAATGTAAAAGAGCCTTTGGAAATCTGGCAAGGCTAGCTGCAACAATATTGTGATGCATCAGACATAGCTAAGAGCGCTGAAAGTAAAGTGAACATGGTGCGCAAAAGAATTGTGCAACCAAATTATTTTTAAACAGGGGACAGTAGGGGGATGATATAAAAATGACATAACTGAGTGGCCAACTATACTACTACCCTTGAAATTTTGAAATTGAAATTAAAGTTAACAGTTTTAAGTTAAATCAATGCTAAGTCTAAGTGGAAATTGATGCACATTATCACAATTTTCATAAACTTACTTTCCAGGTAAAGAAAATATAAACATTGGGACACACTTTATATTAGACATTTAAGGACAAGATTAGATATAGATAATTTACCATTTTGACTTGAAGTGGATAAAAGGTGCAGGTTGAATCTCAAATCTCTTGTACCCAGTACCCAGGAAGTCAAAGGGAAGACTGGTGACTCAGTGTACACAAGTATTCAGTGAGGAACCTCCTCCCACACCATTGATTCTCATTCATTAAGCATATTCATTAAATTTATATTGGACAGCTGGCTGCAATTCTTATCCGTTATGAGTGCATGGTTGTACCGGTTACTAATGTCTTAACAAAAACATAACTAGTCTTAGGTTGGTGGGCTGTCATTTATTTAGGTCATCCATATATTAGATGTACAACTAGGGGTGGAGTAGGGATTTGAAGAGCTGTGAATTTGGTAGGGGGTCAAAAAATTATTTTATATTATAAACAGCAATTTAGATCTCAGAAATCTCTTCTGTTAATTATGCTAGCTGTAGTACCATAATACAGATTTCTGTATTTATATTAATGAGGGTAAATCAATTTAGTTTGAGGGGGGAGATAGTTGACCATAGGCGCCCTGTAGGCAATCAGAAATTGAAACAAGAATTGCACAAATGCATTTGAAATCGCTGTAGTATTACTGATTGATGGTCTTAACTAAACACTGCCCAGTATTTAAATTTGCACTTCCTAAATCTAGATGGCCTACCAATGCCAGAATACGGGGGCGAAAGGTCATTTTGAACTGACAAAATAGCATGTCAGCTTCCTGTTGACCGACATTGAATACTTTATTGCACCGCCAGTTATGATTCCGACATGTGTCGCCACAGTCATGGAAAAATATTTCTTTCCTATATTCAGTGAAAAACAGTACAGAATCCCGAACAGCCTTACACTTTTAACAATTCAAAAAAATATTTTAAAGCCTGTACAAACGTGGCACAAAAGTTAATGAAAATAACTTTAGCACACTGGTACTGTACATAATATATGGATGACTAGACTGACTTATTTATTAGTCTTATGAATATACTTTGTAAAAAAATTCTATTATGGGTGGCATTACTGGTAGTGTACAAGTTTTAACTTATTTTAAGTATGGGGAAATGACCACATTCAGTTACAATTCCAATTCTTACAGTTATTTTCCTCTTGGTGATATGTATTATTTTTTAATATTAACAGATCTAGTATTTTTTTTTTAAGTTTAAGGGTTACGGTATTTTATTGGTTACTTTGAGGTTAAAAGGATTGAGATTATTTTATTATGTTCACATTGCTGTTGCAGGTTATTTGGGTATTTCTTTATTATTGTTCACAGCTTTACACCTAAATTAATTAATTTAAGGGCATTTTTACAGTACTTTATGATTGAAATTGTTTTGTTAAACTTGTTATAATTGTACATACAGGACTGTATTTTGAATTCACTGGGATGATTCTTATAACTTAGTGTATTACTATGTATGCAAAAAAATTTCAATTTAAAGCAATAATGCAACCAAACATTTTAATAGATTAGACACTTAAATTCTGTGACTGAGCATGCATTGTATCTGTGTATATAAAGAAATTAATTTAAGTAGCCCACCCCCCCCCCCCCCCAAATAAAAAAACCCCCCCCCCCCCCCCCCATAGATAGCACTGTTACAGTACTGGTACATCATTTTTAATACTGGTGTGAGAATAAAAAGGTCTGACATTTTAAAATAAATATTACATTTGTGGATTTGTTAATATTATTAATGTTAACATTTTACATGGATTGAATTTGAATAATAGGGTGGGTATATAAAGTGAAGGAAAAAAATGTGTCCTTTGTGCCAACAAATGCTGCAATATACCCAGTACTGTAAATTTTAATTAAATTAGTTTAAAGGCTGTATGGAAGCTAGAGCTGGTCTGGTACCTAGTAATTAAATTCACTTTGTTACTGTTACTTAGAAACTTAATCACGATAAACCTAATAATTTAAAGCACAACTTTATATTTATATAGCTTAATGCAACAATATTTATAATGCAGCATTTATGTACCTGAATCTTCGTGAATTTGTGATAAATATTCCTAATAGTTGTAAAAGTTTTTATTTTTGTATAAATAGTTTATCTGTAAATTTATAATTATGCAGCAACCGATATGAATAGCAGATGCATATTGTGATTCAGATTATGTACATTTAGCAAAGGGCAAAACTTGGTACCGTACCTAGAATCTTTTCCCATTATTTAATAATTTACTTATACAGGTTCCCAACCCTCAGAGTCCCACCTCCAATTAACATAGGCAAAGTTACCCCCAAACCAATTAAAATGAATAGGGTAAAAAAAACTATGCTACTACCGGTACCGTACTAATCTTATAGTTATAGTAAAAATATTAATTATATGATCAGACTCAGAATAAACTTAAGATTTATTTTACCAATGCTCTGTTTAGTGAGCAATTAGTTATAAGCAACAAGAAAAAACTTGAACTCTCTTATTCTAATCCCCTTCATGTCTAAAATCTCCCCCTAATGGATAAATCAAAGCTTTAACCCTCGAACTGTGGCATGCATCATTTTTTTTAGTGTGGGAGCTTTTCAGAGCTTTTTGAGTGCCTTTTGAAAATGAATTAAATGACAGAAATATTTGATACAAGACTTCAATAAGTCTATATTTTTTTATAAAGGTAAATGGATGGGGATAAAGTTGGCTACATTGCCCACACCGTAAAAATTTTTTGCCGTGTCCTTGACCATGGAGTGCTCAAGAAAAAAAATGTCTTGCTTTCAAGTGCTCATAAAATCATTAATTTTTATACATAACCGGTACACTTAAAACTAATAACTGTTGTAGCAAATTCATTTATCTTTCAGAAAATGTATAGTTTGCTAAGGTTTTGATTACAATTAAACCTCTGAAAGTAGCAATTTAAGGTCATTTATATGAGAAACTGGGACTACAGCTAAAACCAATACCGGTATCAGGCAAAATAGTTATTAAATAGGGAATATTTAAAAAGGAACTGTGGAACTAATTTGGGTTAACTATAAAATTTATTAGTTCTAATCAATATAATCTGTACCTTCTGTGACTAAAATTCATTCAGTCCTTGCCCAACCTCTGGGCCTGGCTCGAAGTCTAAAACTAAAACAGTAGGCCTACTTCAGTATCACTAAGACTAATATAAGATTCACAAGAAGAAAAATCTCAACTGATAGCATGGGGAATGTTAAAATCATCATTAATATCACTTAAATCCTCTCCTAAAAAGCTTTCAAAAATATTTATACTAGTTCTTGCACTGAAGGCCCAGCCATAGCTTCGACCATTTAAGCTCTTAACCCACTAACTGTGGCATGCATTATTCTGTGGTGTGGAGCTTTTGAGAGCATTTTAGGAGACATTTAAAATTGCATTAAATGACAGAAATATTGATACAAGACCCCAATTAGTATACATTTTTAGAAGGGTAAATGGATGGGGATAAAGTTAGCCCTATTATCCACCCCGTAAAAAAATTTTGCTCAGTGTCCTTGACCTTGAAATTCTCAAGAAAAAAATTGTGCCTTGCTTTCAAGTGCTCATGACATTAATTTTTCTAGATACACTTAAAACATAATTCTAACTCTTGTAGCCAATTCATTTATTTTCAGAAAATGTATAGTTAGCTAACGTTTTGATTGCAAATAAACATCTGAAAGCAATTTTAGTAATTTCAGTAATTTTAATATAAGAAACTGGACCACTGCTAAAATCAAGTACAAATAAAAAATCTCAGGTGAAATAGTAATTATTGACTGGTAAACATTTAAAAGGAACAGTGGAACTGATTTGGTTTGTTTAACTATAAAATGTATTAGTTCTGTACTATAATTTGTAGATTCTGTGACTAAAAATTCAGTCCGCCCTTGCCCAACCTCCGCGCCTGCGCCAAAGTCTAACAGTAGCCTCAGTAGCCTCTTACTTCAGTATCACAAAAACTAGTAAAAAAATTCACGAATAGAATAAACTCAACTAATATCGTCATGGGGAATGTTAAAATCATCAGTATCACTTAAAACCTCTCCTAAAAGCTTTCAAACATTTCTATAAGTTCTTGCACTGAAGGCCCAGCCATGGCTTCAACCATTTTAGCTTTAAAAAAAAACAGCGATATAAAACTCTGATTTCCCCGTTCCCCGTTGAACCGGAAGATGATTTAACTATTACTATTAATAAAAGGAAGTGGCTATAATTCCGGTTAAATATTGGATTGGAAGTTGCTTTCAGTCCGTGTTTTTTATCAACCGATTTTTCCGGCCGCCACAGTACAGAACAAGAATGTCGGCCGATTTTTACGGCCGACCACAGTTCGTGGGTTTAAAAAAAAGACATCTATTGAAAAGTAATTAAGTTATCAAGAAACAGCTTGACCCGGAAGATGATTTAATTATTAATAAAAGGAAGTGGCTATAATTTTGGATTGGAAGTTGGTATCTGACCGTGTATTTAATTGGGAGATTTTTTTGGGTCGCCACAGCACAGAACGAGAATACCGGTATCTGCCGATTTCGACTGACCACAGTTCGAGGGTTAAATTAAAAAGAAACAAGATAGCTGCCCCATAATAGACTGATTAAATCTTTTATGACTTTTCATTTACACATATCAATAGCAATTAACTTTCTCAATTCAGATGTACCATATCAGAAATAATCTGCTCATTACGTTGGCTGCAGTGAGACATATTCCTGTAAGATTAAAAGTACAGGTATTTTATTTTCTAAATCCATGCTGTGGATATCAATTTTTAAAAGCAACTCTTAACTTAGAGATGTGTGTAGACAATAATAGTCCCCAGTACTGATATAATGACTGACGGATAATAAATTAATAATGCTTTGAATTTGAAAATTTAATATAAGGTATTTTATTGTAATTGTTCATAACCACACAAATCTGGGGTCTCGACCAATGGGTTGGGAGCCTGTTGGACTAGTAGATAATCAGATCCATATGCAATATTATAAACGTTACAAATTATGAACGTTACTAGCAGCCAACTAATGTGTTCGGAAAAAATTACTACTTTGCTAGAATGATCAATTTCACAACATGCATGGTATGAATCATTTCTTTTTAACTGACAACTGAATAAATCAATCACTAGTTTTTCAGTAATTGTAAAATTTCATCCAAAGCGCTCGCTAGTGTATTTAAATAGACCGGGGAAATTTGTAAGGTATTGGTAATTGGGGCAAAGGCCAACACTTATGGAATAGGCACTACACTATAGACAACAAACAATATAATTCGACAAGTAAATAAATTTTATGTTCTTTAATGAACTAATAACTTTTAAATGATACAATTATGGTTTGAACTATTTTCTGGGTTCAAACTGATTTCATTTAAAGATCTTTTACAGTCCAACGCAAACGAAACCCAATGACCTTTTCAGGTTTATAAAGATTATAAATATCTGACAAGCAGAACAAAATCCAAGGTATAGCCTCAAAAGCGAGATAAAAAATTATCTTGTACATACATAGATATAGGACCATCAACTTTAAGACACAAGACAGTTCTGGCCTTTAAACAGGAACTCAAGTATCAGAGGCAAAAAAAATTCAGGCGCAGCATACACGTTACAGTCTTAACCAAAAAATAGTTTCTTTTAAACCTTCAGCACAAGGTTGATTATTTTATTCCCCATATAAAACAAAGGTGATGTATGCAAGAAAGTTATTACAGAGAAAAATAGAAATCTTAACATGTTTTTGTGTTGGTAGTACAAAGCAATATGATTTATGTTCCATCATGTGCGGAATCAATATGTCACATCGTTTCAAAATGTTCCAACAAAATTCAGTTGACATCAAATAAAGCTCTCGTGAAGAACGGGAATGGGTGAATGCTTTTCACGTTTATGCACCCTTAGAGTGGACCCCTAACACAGACTGCAAACTCTTAAAACTTGGCTCGCTATTTAGAAGACTCATCCCGGGGTTAGTGCTTTAAGGATGGCACTTATTTAGTGCCACACAGTTCAGGAAATCGCAGCGGGAGATGCCACGGAAACCTCGGAAGACATCGCGCCATTTACCTGTATGCCCAACATGGGAGGAAGAATATAGCAAATTATTTTATTGTGCAACCTTAAAAAAAAAGAGTGACTCCATTTTTAAAAAAATTGGCAAACTAAACTCATACTTTGGAGTAATTCTGGCTAGAGAAATAAGATTCAGAATTATATTACTTTTCTGTACTAGAAATAATACCACTTAACATAAGATGCTTATTGCTCAGAAGTTACTCCGTTTCTCAAAGTAAAAGAATTATAGGATCACAATTTTCATATTTTTTAAAATGAGAAAGGTTACCACTTGAAAAAATGTATTTCCAAAAGTAGAAAAATTTAGGTCTCTAATGTAATAGATACTAAATAAATTGTAGACAAGTAGTAATACCAAGACTACATATTTTGGGATAAGCACCTTTTTAAAACATAGAATGAATCCATAGAATGATTTCTATGGAACTAGCAACATGATGATGTAGGCCTATTGGATGTAGTCGTGTCTAATGACTTGCTATGCTTAGACCTTGTAGCTTATATTTTAGCACGCTGATAAAGCTGATCAAAGATACATATTCTGAAATAAATTATGAGACATAATGAAAATCACTTTGACCTGTGACATGAAATGAAGAAACACAAGCCATTTTCATGGGGAAGACTATTTAGATATAACAGTTATTGGGCTTGCAGCTTTAGCCATTAGCTATACTATCAGTCAAGTGCACATTTAAAGATAAAGAGCCCACTCTCCACCAAGCCCATAAGATTGCAATTAAACATCTGAAAGTAAGTTTAGTAATTTCAGGTAATTTTAATATAAGAAACTCATGGTAGGCCTATATTATATAAAGCAAACGCCTACTAATATTCTTACTTACTTTATATTGCATAGGTAAATAGTTGCAGAATAATTAATCATTAAAATGTGACTAAAGCCTAAGCCTAAGGTCAGGACGATTACTGGTACGTCAAAATTTCGAAAGGACAAATCGTACCGTACGCTATCAAAGGGTTTTGTACGTTGGCATAGCCTAAGCTTACTTATAAAATATAATAAAGGGAGTAGAGTTATCTTATTTACTTATTTTAAGAAATGCTTACCTTATTAGCCATGCTGTGGTCAGAATCACTGAGCTTGAACTTGAACAGCGAATTTTTGTATACATTTTTACGTTATGGTTTTAAGCTGAACTAATAACCGTAGAAGTAGAAGTTAAATCATTGCTTATAACTTGTAAGGTTAGGCTACCCGGTACGATAACATTTTCATTTAATAACTAGTTGTTCGGAATCATAGCGACTAGAAGTACTAGAACGTATTTGGTATCGGCGGCTTAGGCCTATACAATTCGCCATCCTTATGGAATAGCAGTTTCTAAGATTTGAGCTGATCAGCATTTTCTGGAAACCCGAAGCGCAATTATTAGTTGGTAGCCCTACGGTTAAACATTAACAGTTTCGCCTGTTTCTCTCCGATGTATGCAGAATCTGGAGGGATCGGCGCCCAACAGCCTTTTTATACCTCAGGCGATTTCTGGATTTCTCTTTCATCAGCATAACTACGTTGTTGACAACGAAACGCCGACGAAATTGAGGCAATGTTTGGATCACGAATCACTAAAATATTTGTATTAATACATACATTTTTTAAGTAAATGTGTAATTAAGAGTATACATATTTAAAATCTTTTTTTATTTTATTATATTTAAAATAAACATTTATTTTTTATACAATTATTTTGTCTTAATATTAAGATCTACTAAAGTAAACCTTATAGAGCCTCATATCTATATTTAGAGACTACATCATGTCTTCAAAACGAGACGCGTTTGCTACGTCCTTTGCCTTTCAAACTGAGTCAGGCCACGTAGCCGCATTGGAAATTTACCAAGGGGTCATAGGCGTTGTATTGAATGTTTAATGGTTAAATGAATTTCGTTTTTCAAGCAGTGCGATTAATGGCTGCAATTATTAATTTCTATTAACTATCTTAAAAAAAAAAAAAATAAGACACTTGCTTAGAATAAGTCCATTATAATTTATAATCTTGTTTAGTAAATATTGGTTAAAACGTCATTTTGGGAATACGCCAATGGAGAAACTGGAATATTCTGGATTTGTTCGTGATGATGTCAACAACTTCTTTGTAACCCCGCCATGTTAATAATATGGGATATACCCAACCCGATTTGTATTTCACCGAAAAGAATAACTTTAATACAAGGAAGTGGTTTCGTCTCATAAAACAAAACACTACCAGGTCTACTGGATTGAGAAAGGAGCTAAAACTTTATTAAAAATAACCCCCCAAAAATGGACTGTGAAATTGTTTCTATATAAATATAATACGGTTCTACTTACGGTATTCATTGTAAAAATACCGTAACGTAATATAGGCCCTATCCAAACTCTTTTAATTTAAAATCGAAGTTCTCACAGGTCTTGCATACACAATCGGAAAAGAAATCATAAATTGTATGCCAAAATCATATCAATAAGTAAGCAGGTCTAGGCATGATGATCATCTTGTAACTTGTGATTTTATTTAATCATTCCACACACAACCTTAGAACTTAATAAGTCACATTTATGTCATGTCCATGTTAATATTAATACGAATAATCCTTTCTTCGCAACGGTTTGAGAGAATGAAAAGTATGAGTATGGTAAAACTATATGATTATATGAAAATCTAAACTAGTTAAAGTATTTTTAAATCAGAAGTAAAGGCTTTCGTTTTTTGGAAATCTAAAATGCAGTAAATGAGTCAGTATGGACAATGGTTGGCTGAGAAGTTCAAAGGCTTTTTTTCTTTAGTATAAATTATTGAGTTTTAGTTGTAGGTGAGAAACAACAACCAGATTACTAGGTCAAAGCCATTTGTATCTACCACCACCTCTAGAACTTAGGTACGGGTACCGGTATACGTAACCATGCAACTGACTTGCTTTGATTTCACAACCACCACTCGAAATGTGTAGTTTGCCATTATCTGACTGTAAAATGCCCATATCCTATTTGGAGCAGGAAGTTTTTTTATTATACCGTACAAATAACTACCGGTACAATATTTAAGTAAGTCAGTGATATACTTCTCAAGAATTCAGAGTCAGAGCTAGCTTTTTTTAACAAAAGTTCTTCATTTCAACTATAAAAATCTTAGCAAATCGTATTCTTGAAATTGCACTGGGTGAATACTGGTATTATCAAGTGTCACTGACTTCACAACAATTCTATTCCACTCCTTGGTCCATTTAGAATTTTTCATTGAAAAAAAACCTCTCCACGTTTGCATTATGAGTAGGAATTCAAAAATAAAATTCACACATTTTCAGTTTCTAAAAAAACATCAATACTGGGGCTAGATAAGAAAAATACCATCCCGTTATTCTTCCACCAACTTCATCTTCAAATTTGAAGAATGACGGGTTGCAAAATTGGTGAAACAATTTCACAAATCATATCATCATTTTTAACACCTTTCTTTTGTAAGTACTTATCACTGGTGCACTGGTGATACACACAATCAATCTTCATATTTATACTTGCTGTGTTCTTTAAGTAAGTTAGGCTACCCGGTACCATCCATCCAAAACACTTAAGCTTAAAAAGGTGCTTTATATTATAACATGTTGGAATTCATCATACGGTATTAATATACCCATTGTCCTGCTCTTCTTCCTTTGAACCATTGCTTTGAAGAACATGCTGTTTCACTTTTAATTTTTAAGGTAAAAAATGTATCTTCCGTTCTGTTTTGCAGCAACAAACAATATTGGTTCTAAGATGTTCCAAATTTCTAGGACTGAGTTCTCTCAACCACAAATATACTGTACCAGTACCTCTGAATATTATTATTATGAATTTTCAAAAAAATTCTTTAATATTTAGGGAGGCTTAGTTTTGGAATAAAAAATATCCTTTGACAGCATCAATTAACTTTAAGTCTTTTAATACTGGAGATGGAGTAAAAAAAACTTGGCAACATTGTTTTGATGTACCAGTACCAGGATTTAACTCTTTTAGTAAAGGTTAATAATTAACTGAACGAGGAAGTCAGAAAACTCTTTCAGTTTCAGTTTTAGAGCTTCATTTCTCAGTCACAGTGTAAATAAAAAAATAATTAAATATTTCCCTGTGACCAGGGCATACAATCGCTTTGAAAGAATATCCGTAGGCCTACCCGGTACATGAATAAATATTATGGCCAGGATTTCTGATAATTTCTCCAAATTAAAATTTGCATTATCACCTGTAAACTATTCTATAAAGTTAAGGTGACACACTTTGAATACCCCGGTACAAAATATGATTTTCAAGAGTCTGTGTAAAAAAATAGTTATTATTTCAGATTTTTCATTTTACAAACTACATAAATAATGATAAATCAAGAACTTTTGTTTCAATTCTTTGACAAGTCCAATTTTATTAAGGTACCGTTACTGAATTAAAATAGAGAATAGTTGTTTTTTTCGAATCATGAGAGTATTAATAGTGATTGCTATTGGCGACTATTGGACCATTGCTTGCAAATAACTATTAACTACGGTACCGGTATTTAAAAGAACTAAGACTCTTTATGATGAACCTTAAATTTACTTTGATTTAAGCAATGTCTCACTAACTTATTTTTTTAAAGGCTGGCACTACGCACACCGCAGCGGTGTACCTAGCTAAATCATTGACTGTGGCTTGTGTACACCCCGGCTATTTAAAGCACCAAAACCATGGTTTTTGCGAATCTTTAACTTTTTGGCCTAACCGATACTTGTAGATGTAATGTTATACTCTTGTTAAAACTGAAAAATATTTATTTAAAATCATTTAATACTTTGGGAGGAAGATTTGGGTAAGTTCCACAATTTTGTGGCAAAGTAGGCCCTACTTGTAAAGAGTATTTCTTATTCTTAGCATTTATTGGAAAGGAGGGGGGTGGAGTTGTAATGTTAAACCATGATTTATTTTTTAAAGTTAACCACTATATTTCACCCCATATATTGAAATACAACTATATTTATTAATTACTGGTATTGTCGTAAGTTTTATCCTAAGATTGTGAAGTAGCTAATTTGAAATCAAATCCCCTCCCCCACTAGTTTTTGTGTTCTTTTCTTTTTTTTTGGGGGGGGGGGGGGGGGTTTGGGGGGCTGGGGAATTATAATTATAAAATTTTGTGTGATCCCTCGGGGTGTGGTGTAAAAATGAATGGGAGCCATTAACTCCAAGACCTACTTATGCCACAAATATATTACAGGCAGAGAATCGCATACATTGGTCATGAAGTTGAAGCTGTCCGAGGCATTTTTATTGTGATATCAATTATCAAGCGATTGTCAATACAAAACAACAGTATCATAAATACGAAACGCTGCAGTGATTTTTAAAAGTCTTTTAACAATTATTATATATCATTGAATTAGTTTTAAATTGGCATTACACATTAGTGTCATTAGTAAAAAATGCCGGTGGACTTAATTAACCCCCCCCCCCCCTCCCCAGGTGGGGGAGTATGCAAAGGGTAAGTTTGTTGTGTGGACATCCTTTGTGGACAACCCCTATCCAGAGCCGTGATTTGTGTAGGCCCCATTTTTGGTTTTGTGCCCACGAGCTTCTGCCCATAACTCACCCCCGGCACGGATCGATTTGTTAACAAAAAGCAAGAAATTTTTTAAAAATTGAAATGGTGCAAATCCTGTCCCAAGCGCATTGTGCAATGGTTTTTGTGAGACAACGTCATGTTTTACCCTGAGACTCAGAATATTAGGCTATAGCACATGCATTCTGGAAACAAATTCCATCATGAACAGGGTAAACGCAGACCTATGGCTTTGTTACAGTTTGCTACCCCACTGTATGTTTCTTAAATCGAGGTGTTTTCAAAAGATTTGCTGTGAGACTGACAGTTGAGAATGAACCGTGGATATCGAGTGTAAATTTTGCCAATGCATAGTTAAAGCAAGATGGTTGAAATACGACCATATATACTGGTATTTTCTTTGGGTGTTCGTAAATGTAAAATTTAAATATTCAACGATATCAAGTATGTTGAAATACAATAAAATATCGCTTATTAAATATTATTATTAACAATGTTTCTCTTATATATATTACATACACTATACATGCACTTTCAGTTTGTTTCCTAATGTCTTATTTACTATTTTCGGTATTATCAAAGTCAAAGGCCGGCACAACGGCACAACTTTTTGAAACACTTAATAATCTGGGTAAAACATATATTTAAAATGTTTACATTGCTACAAAATATTTTTATGAAACCAGTGTTTCAAATGAACATAATAATTTAAATATAAATATTTTCAATTATAAATTATAATGGCAAAAAAATATCGATCCCAACCGGGAATTTATCACAATATATTATATCGCCAAGCATCTACTCTACCTCAAGACCAGAAAAAAACTTTCCTAACAGGCATACCAAAACAAGGTCAATGGTACATTTTTTCCGCAGTGTACCCAGGCCTAAGTCCATGATTTGTTAGGTACACCACCACGGTGTACGCAGGCCTAGGTCCATGGTTTTGCTAGGTACATAGCCGCAGTGCACGCAACCACTTCGTTTTTTTAATTATGTTTGGAGCTATCACTGACTAATCGCATAAATTATAATAATAATAGTATTAGTTAATAGTCTAGGTTTAAGTTTAAGCTCATTTAATTTAAAATTTGTTGCAATTTCTGATTCCTCAAAAACTCAAATGTAAATGGGTCCGGTACTCCGAATTACTTAGCTTAAACTCGCACTTTTATTATTTATACCGGTACATGAAATGCCTGAGTGAGTTCTTAAAAGTAAAGCGGTTGAAGTTGAAGACAGTGTGGGTACAAATTACAAATGTCACATTTGATGATGAAGCTTTTTCAGTGAAACTCGAATGTATTTTATGCCAGAATTTTGAATGGTCGGTAAACTTAACACTTACCAGTACCGGTACTCTTTATACTCATAGCCCATAGCTGTTAGTATTATATAGTATATAGGCCGCCATAGGGTTGTCATAACTCATATCTAGCTGGGACCTCGTCGGGACACTCTGAGATGGGGGTGTAGAAATGGAGTACTGTAAAAAAAAATATATTTTAATTAGTAATTAGGCTATTTTTTAACTGTCCATAACGGTGACAGTCCCGATATATCGGGACGGATGGCAACCCTTACTATATAATATAGACCACACAATTAATTACCGGTACAAATAAGTAAATAAAAAAACGAAAATCACAACAGAAGGTGAAATTTTTAACGAATTGAGACCTCAGTCAACAGCTATGCACTTCTGAGACTTACCAGTCACTCGAATTACTACAGCCGAGACAGGCGGGAATACTAGTTATTCGTCGGCGACGCACTTTCAGTCACTATTCCTTCCGGTTTTCTCACTACCGGTATCTAAAGCAGTAATTGTATGACGAAAATGAATCGTGTTTTTTTTTTTTTTCAAAACGAGGTTTTTCAAAACGAGGTATGTGGAAGCTTGAATTAGAGAACAGGACAAAAATATTAGGATTTTTCGGCATAGAGCCTTCGTCAGCACACAGTCACACAGACAAATGAAGATATCACAAAGAACAGAGCACAGTACCTCCTGGCTTCGTCACTGGCCTCTTTAAAAGATTTGGCATCCCTCCCCTTAAAGTTAAAGACAGACGAGAGGGACTCCGCCTGACATTCTTATATAAAATGATAATGGGACTGGTGTCGGCCATGCCAGCAGGCACGTAACCTCACCCCACAGAAGCCGGGTAGACTGATCAGAGCAAAACGCTCACTCAACACTAGAGGCTGACCGAATTTCGGTTTCGGCGCCGAAAGTGGCTATTTATCACTTTCGGCCAAGTTTCGGTTTCGGTCGAAACTGGAAAGTTAACTTTCGGCTTAATTTCGGTTTCGGCCGAAAGAGAAAAGTTAACTTTCGGTTTTTCTTCGGTTTCAGCCGAAATTGACTTAGACTTTCGGCCATCCAGCCGAAAGTGAAAGTTACTCAGGTTTTCGGTCATTTAATACTAAGCGAAAGCGATATTTTACAATAAACTAAGCGACGTTTAAGAACAAATTAAGCGATCTTTGAGAACAAACTAAATGATATTTAACAACAAACTAAACGACATTTATGAACAAACTAAACGATCTTTAAAACAAACTAAGCGATCTTTAAGAACTATCTAAGCGATCTTTAATAACAAACTAAAAGATCTTAAAGAACAAACTAAACGATTTTTAAGACCGAACTAAATGATCTTTAAGAACAAAACAAATGATCTTTAATGATTTATAAGAATAAACTAAGCGATCTTTAACAGAAGACTAAATGTTCTTTAAAAACAAACTGAAAGATCTTTAAGAACAAACTAAGCGATCTTTATGAAAAAACTAAGCGAATTTACAACAAACTAAGCGATCTTTATGAACAAACTAAACGATCTTTAAGAACAAATAAAGCGATCATTAACAAAAACTAGACGATCTTTAACAACAAACTAATGCGATCTTTAAGAACAAACTAAACGATCTTTAACAACAAACCAGGTGATCTTTATGAAAAAACTAAACGATCTTTAAAACAAACTAAACGATCTTTAATAAAAAACTAAACGATCTCTAACAACAAATTAAACGATCTTTAACAAAAAACTAAACGATCTTTAAGAACAAACTAAACATCTTTAACAACAAACTAAACGATCATTAAGAACAAACTAAACGATCTTTTACAACAAACTAAACGATCTTTAACAACAAACTAAATGATCTTTAACAACAAACTAAGTTTCCTTTAAGAACAAATTAAGCGATCTTTAAGATTAAACTAAGCGATATTTTAGAACAATTTAAGCGATCTTTATGAACAAACTCACCGATCTTTAAGAACAAACTAAACGATCTTTAACAACAAACTAACCGATCAATAACAACCATTTAAACGGTCTTTAACAACAAACTAAGCGATCTTTAACAACAAACTAAGCGATCTTTAAGAACAAATTAAGTGATCTTTTAGAACCACATTTTTAGAGACCCGGTTTCAAAAAAATAATATTTTGCATTAATTTCCCCTCCCCCCCCCCCACCCCCTAATTTCTGCCAAATTTTCTCCTACCATACAAATTTGAAAAAAAAATTGTAAAGCAATTTAAATTAGTTTTATATTAAAATGGTAAAATCCAAAGTATTCATTAGATCAAGGGTATCAAACTCAAATTATGGGGGGTGGGGGGGGCGCAGGAGATAGTGTCTGAATGAGAGTGGGCCGCATCAAGTAATCCACACAAAAAAGCGATTACAACTGTTACAATCTGTTCAACCTTTATAAATAACAAAAAAAATCATTAAGGGTTCTCAAGAACTAGGATTCACTTTCATCCACCTACTCACTGTTGCCAGAGAGCTGGCATACAAAAATATATAGACATTAAAAAAAAAAAAATCAGAATTAGATTAGTCGATGAGATTCGACTGAAACCGTCGCGGAGAGTCACGTTATATATATGAGAATGGGGGAAACGGGCCGGCGCATTTACACTAAACTTTTCTGTCGTGTATCGGGCGGCAAAATATCGTCTTGCGGGTCACAAATGGCTCGCTGGCCGCGAGTTTGAGAACCCTGAATTAGATTTTTATTTATTAATATTTACGATTATCTCATTTTTATAAAAAGAATGTAAACATTTATATTTTCCAACATCATTTTCGATGTAAGCAGAATGTATGCGGGAACGAATTTCAAAATATCTTAATATTTCTTTTTCGAATTCGGCTTCGGTTTCGGCCGAAATTCATTTTTAACTTTCGGTCTTTTTTCGGTTTCGGCCGAAAGTCATTTTTAAACGTTCGGCCTTTTTTCGGTTTCGGCCGAAAGTCATTTTAAACTTTCGGCCTATTTTCGGCTTCGGCCGAAATCAGAAAATCACTTTCGGTCGGTCTCTACTCAACACGGACTTCACTACTGACATTCCCATAGACAATTTCACTAGAAACAATAGCAAATGCTTCAAAGTGCTTCAGTGCAACACAGTGCAGTATCAACAATCTTTCTTCCCACGCACAATAATAGCATGATTGGAACAACCTGAACGATGCCACTGTGAACTCGATATCAGTCGAAAGCTTCAAGGCTGCCATGGCATCAGCTAAGAGCTGTTAAAATAGCAACCGTTGCAAAGATGCCAGTACATGGATGCAGCAACGAAACATTACCAGAACCAGTACCTCGTTTTGCTATTTCATTTATTAGGCTTGAATGTACCGGTAGTCCATTAATTTTTTTTTTTTCTTCAAATAGTGGCTTAGCCTGTTATTAAGTACATCAGTGAAGAAAATAGTGTAGGGAAAGGTGAAATAAAATAATATAATTTTACACCGCACAAACATTTTAAAAAAAGGGTGAAATTTTATGGTTAAAGTTTAAAGGAGGACATTTTTTAAACCGAAAAAGGAGGACATATCCTCCTTTACTATTGGATACCATCTGGCAACGCTGAACAGAAGTTATTACTTTTTTTTTAAATTTAAAGGGTGATCTTTCCAAAAAAAAAAATTAAAAAATGAAAAATAACTGGGGCTAAGTAAGTTTAGTAAAAATGGAAATCCGTGACCCCTTTGTCGGTGAATTCACTAGTAAGTTATAACCTACGTGTTCTGATAAATATAGGTGAAGAGGCTTGTACCAGAATGAAGTGCTGTCTTTAGGTAGAGTAGGGTGACCAAATCATGATTTGGAAAAAAAACGGGACGCTTTCAGTGACATTTTTTTGGGGGGGGGGGGATACCCTCCAGTTAAAGAGGGGTCTGGGGCAATGTTCCCTCTAAGGTTTGTTGGTTCGTGTGCAAAATCATAAAGTAGTGTGCACATTTTTACAGCATCAATTTTTTTGTGCGCAAAATTTTCAGCCTACAGACACAAACACACCCTTAAGTGGAAATTAGCTGCGCGGTACTCAAAACTGCTGCGCGGCGTCTGTGAGATTGCTGCGCGACCGCGCAGCCACGCAGCTTAAAGGGAACATTGGTCCGGGGGCCTCAGCCGGGAACTGTTTATTGAAATATTCTCATTTTAACTATGAAATCTAACCTGGAAATCTACTTGGGGGAATCAGTCTTTTCCTATGTTTCACTGATGTGATGTGTTGTTTTATGCCTGAACGTCCACCATGACCAATACTAAAACTAAAAACATTATTGTAAACTGTGCACTCGGCTTCACTTTCATAGCGTCCCTTTTAACATAGTTCCACTCTTTGGAATACTCCTCCATAAACTTACATTGACGCTTGGGCATAATTATTGTTTACATGAGAAGATAATATAAAATTGAAGAATAAAGTTCAACATCCAAAACAAACACCTGACACGAACAGGCCGGTAGGGACCACACATAACACTTACACATTACACGTAGCGGTCGTGGAATGAAAATTGTTTTCTGCGCAGTTACACCCCCCCCCCCCCAAACCCCCTGCGGCTTCAAGTCTCGTGTCTTTCGCTATACATTTACATATTATAAGATCTATGGCAGGGGCGCTGTGGTGGAGAGGGAACAGTGCAGCCATCACGCGAGCCCACAGCACTACTGGCACTGGCTACACAGCTAGCCAAAATATTATTTGAAGTTATATTATAAATTAAATAAGGAAGTTTTAGAGATTAGAAAATGTGTTTGGTTAAAAAAAACGGGACATTTAGGCGTCCCAAGAGCCTTTTTCGGGACAACGGGTACGTTCGTGAAAAAACGGGAAATCCTGTTTTTACGGGACGTTTGGTCACCCTAGGCGGCTGCCACGAGCGACATTTTTTTCTTGGGGCGCAAAATTCAAGCAACATTTTAAGTACCGGTACATAAAACAAATTTTAAAAAAAGCAGCCTTAGCCTCGTCCGAAAAGAAAAAAAAAAAAAAAAGAGACAGATTGAAGTTTAAGGTGATAAAATTCTTTGTCACAGAACACAGAAAATGGTTTTAAGGTTAATTTTTAAAGCAGATTTTAAATACCGGTACCGCGCTTCATTTAGTTATTGANTTTTCTTGGGGCGCAAAATTCAAGCAACATTTTAAGTACCGGTACATAAAACAAAATATAAAAAAAGCAGCCTGAGCCTCGTCCGAAAAAAAAAAAAAAAAAAAAGAGACAGATTGAAGTTTAAGGTGATAAAATTCTTTGTCACAGAACACAGAAAATGGTTTTAAGGTTAATTTTTAAAGCAGATTTTAAATACCGGTACCGCGCTTCATTTAGTTATTGATAGATGAACTGTTATCACTAAGGAATCTCATTCGGGGTTACTTTCAGGTATCTCCCCACTCCCACCGGAGCAAGTCAAGTGCAGTGCAACCCCCCCCCCCTTAGATTATCCATATATTTAACTATAATCAGAGACGTACATTGTTCGATTACTGGGTAAAAATATCGTACTCTGCCGATTCTAATGATACGCAGAAACCTTACTTTGTTATTCGCCTGTCTCGGTTATTTATTTAGGCTGCAATCTATAGGTACCCGGGTACCTTTAATCGCAAATAACTATTCGCACCCGGAGTGGCTCCGTACAGATTAAATGGCTTCGGAGCCGGGAATCATAAAAATGATAGTATGATAATTATTTTTTTAAATTGTTTTTTCTCCTTGTTATTTCATAGATTCATAGTTTTATTCTTTTTAGGTTTTTTTTTTTTTTTTTTTTTTTTTTTTTTTTTTTTTTTTTTTTTTTTTGTGTTGTTTTTTTTTTTTTTTTTTTTTTTTTTTTTTTTTT
>CAXITT010000494.1:590054-601476 GCA_964033795.1 Lymnaea stagnalis
GTAACAAGGAAACAAGGGCTTGCCAAAGAAATATTGCAGGGGACCACAAGAGGAGGGAGAAGAAGAGGAAGACAAAGAAAAAGATGGGAGGATAACATCAAAGAGTGGACAGGACTAACACTGGGCGATGCAGTGGGTAGGGCTGAAGACGGAGAGGAATGGAGGAGGATGGTTCACATGTCATCTGTGACGCCCCAACGGTCCAAGGACTAAGGGACATGAGGATGAGGAGGATGGTTGTACGCAGAGACCCGCCAATTCTATGATTTTCAGAGACTCTGTGAAAAAATATTATGAAGAGTTTGATAGGCATCAGCATGATTATGATTATGGTAATTTTTTCCGATAAAATAAAATACATTTTTGGTTGTTGAAGTTTTAGCACTTTCTAATAAAGATCTGGCAGTGAATGGAACAAGAAAAACGATTGGTTGTAATATTTTTTTAAAGTTTAGATAATCATATTTTATATTATGTTATGTACGAACTAAGAGGGGAGGTGGGGGTTGTTGATTAAGGAGATTTTGCTTATGAGACGCTTGGGGCTAATGGTAGTTGGGGATGCCACGACGTCTTTTTTCGGTGTTTACATGTGGGAGTCACTTCCCTTTGTTTATTTTTAGATAACTAATATTTTTATGTATTAGTATTAATTTGCCCGAGGAATGTTTAATATTATATTGTATTTTTTTCTTTTGGGTTTTTATTTTCATAATAAATGAAAAAAATAAATAATTTTTAAATATAGACATAAAATTTTATTTTATGTTCTATTTTGACAAATTGGTGAGAAATTATTTTTTTTTGTTGGGTACTTTATAATGATGCGGATATAGCAAGGAGTGCTTAAATATTACGTCTGTTGCTATTCTTGATTGCTTGACCGGGTACCCGGTAAGTTCAAAATTGGTTGTTGTTTTTTTTTGCATTGTCAGCAGTTTTATTTAGATAGATATTGGGTAAATTTATGCAGATGGAGCCTGAATTTAACGCCCGTTTTTGGAATCGTCTGGAAAGTCAGGGCGAAAGGAGTGTGATAGATTGGCTCATGAGTACCGGTCTCATTGCAGATAGATACGAATGTCCCCATTGTAAGAAGGGTATGAACTTGTGTGCATGGGCAAATGCTTCAGATGAGTTTGCATGGCAATGTGGTGACAAAAGTCATGGCAATATTGTGCATAGTTCAAGGAAGGGGTCGTGTTATAGTGACAGTAGATTGACATGTGACATTATGTTATTGACACATTTTTGGTTAAGAAAAATGCCTTTGGGACATATTGCGAAAGAAGTAAGCATTTGTCGGGGTACCGTAAAAGACTGGGTCAGCTTTTTGTGGCGAGGTCTGCGTGAAAAAATGCCTTTGGGACATATTGCGAAAGAAGTAAGCATTTGTCGGGGTACCGTAAAAGACTGGGTCAGCTTTTTGTGGCGAGGTCTGCGTGGAAGCGTGTGTTGTGATGAGTGAGAGCTTAGGAGGAGTGGGTAAAATTGTGGAGATGGATGAATCCAAATTCGGCAAGCGGAAGTATCATAGAGGCAAACGCGTAGAAGGAAAATAGGTGTTGGTGGGATTGAAAGAGGATCCAACAAAATCTTTTTCAGGGTTGTTGAGAACCGCTGTAAAGACGTCCTCCTGGCAATAATTAAAGAATTAGTGCAGCCAGGAACCACAATAATTTCTGATTGTTGGAGGTCTTACAACTGTAGGGTTTCACCACCTGAGGGTGAACCATACAATTGAGTTCAAACACTCTGAAACGGGCGCACACACCAACACCATAGAGGGCACCTGGAGTGCAATTAAACGATCTCTGCCCACAAGAACCTGTCCTGGGGAGGAGCAGTTCAATTCATATTTATTTGAATATATGTGGTGACACTTATGTGGTAATAGTAATAGAGTTTCAATGAGAGAATTTTTAAATGCTATAGAAATTGTGTATCCTCCCCAAATACAAGATTCTGATGCATAAGGAGTGAGTGAAAAATTATTGAAATTTCATTGATTTTTAAAAAGATTTTGCTCGGGATAGATTTAGGATTAGGATTTTTAATAACACTTGTTTTGCACTACTTTTTGAGCTGCCATCTTGGTTGACTCTTCACGTGTCGTCAACCAAGATGGCGCCCATCAGACCTGTTTACTCTTACGATTTTGGCGTACAATGTACGATTTTTAGATGTCTTTTACGATTGTACGCCGAGACCCGCCAAAACTACGATTTTCAGAGACCCACCCGGTGAACAAATATTTGTGTCATTTTGTCCGATTTAAACAAAAATTAAAAATTTTCGGTTGTGGAAGCTTTAGCCCTTATGGCCCCGCATTGAATGGACCCAGAAAACAACGATGGGTTTTTGTATATTTTTTTATAGTTGGACCATCCTTCATTATATTTATGTACACACTGAAAGGGGAGGTGGCGGTTGTTGATTAAAGAGATTGGTGGCATACCAGAAACACGGGTTGGGGGGGGGGGAGGTGGGAGTTTCAAAAGATATAAAAATATCACCGCAACGCATCCTATTGATGGTGGTGATGGTCTTAGTGTTGCTTTGCGTGTCACAGTGAACCAGCTAGCTGTGTCAGCAGCAATCTTTAGGCTAGTCGCCTGGCAACAACTTCACTCACCACCTCATTGGACTGCTACTGCTAGCAAGCGTGTGTTCGTCTGAACCGCGGGGATTGTGAAGAGAGAAAACTAGAGGTGTGAGATTTAGTCAGTGGCATTAAAAAAAATATTTTAGATCTCGCAAAGCAGCTCTATCCAGAGGCGTAGCGAGCGGGGGCAGGAGGGGACAGATTCCCCGGGCGCCAGCTAGTTAGGGGGCATGTTTCTTTCAGAAATTTTCCCCAGGGGGGAGCACTTCAGATTTTCGGGGAAGGGTTACTTCAGATTTTTCGGGGGTTGGGGGGGGGGCGGTGCCAGCAGTTCCAGTTGATTTATTGTTGGACATATTTTTGCTCCTGGGGGCACTTGGCTTTCCCCGGGGGAGGGGCACTGCCCCCCCTCCCAGAGATATAGCTGAAAGAAACCCTGTTTAGGGGCGCCAAAATGTGCTTTGATATTATTTTATTGATGAAAATAATGGGCTTGAGAGTTGAAAAAAAGAAAAAGGGGCACTTTAAAATGGATCTTGTCCCCGGGCGCCAAACACCCTCGCTACGCCTCTGACTCTATCCCCCTCAACGATTTTAATACAATTAAACAGTTTTGTATCACTACTGCTACTACTGCGCCCCCCCCCCCCATTTTTGTTTACAGCTTGTGGTAGTTACTAGTCTCTGATACTATAGCAGTGGTCGGCAAGCCGTGGCTCGGCCAGTCAACTACAAAGCGGTTTTTACTCCGAAAAACATGGTCCTTGACAGGTTCTTGAAAATAAATTTGGCTCGCAAAATTTGTTTAATGGTCCTGCTGCTGATTTGGGCTCTTTTGACCAATGAGTATGCTGACCACTGCTCTATAGTATGTGAACGTAAAAACTCAGGGGCATATTGGATAGGCGAGGGCACTATGTTTTTCCTATTAATGAGGGTGGGGGAAGGTGGGTTCGTCACCAGCACGGAAATACGTGTTAGTGGACTAGTGTGTTGTCACTATGTCGTGTTAAATATGACTACTACAGCGACCTCTTTATGAAAACACAAAGCATTAGTATACGGTATACGATAAATGCGAAGCATTGTGGTGATATTTGTATAGCCTTAATAATAATAATAATAATAATAGACCTAATTAGAATTCGTGGATTTCAGATTTTCATGTGACAGTTGGCTCTATAAGAGACTGTCAGGAATCAGGATAATTATTGTAGAATTTATGCCTACATGTAGGTGCATTCTGGTGCCCCCCCCCCCCCCAACCCAATCAAAACTCATACGCATCCTCAGCGAGTAAGTCATATTTGGATGGCCCTTTAAGTTGGCAAGGCGTGCAGCTGGGGGCGAGCTAGGAATCATTGTTAACTTTTTCATTTTTATTTGAAATGTTATATATGGGCTGTCCAAACAGCTCTGGCGCTAGAATTTGGCTGCATTGACCTATGTGCACATTGCGTGATTTTAATGTTACCATTATCATTAATGGAATCGGCAATCATTCTTGTTTTCGGTTCCGTAGTTGACCTCACTTAGTATTTTACGATATGACCTCGACAAAAAGAAAGGCTCGCGGAATGGGCGATGAAGAAGAAACTTCTCTTTCTACCGATAAACATCCGATTCAACTACAGAAAAAGAAAGTTTATCAGCAGATAGTCTTGCTTGAATATCAGACTAAATTGACTGGGTTGCGTTCTTCGTCGAATGGTCCATCATGCGCGCACTGCACAATTACACAATCTGCAAGTCGGACTTTTCATGAACAATCTATCAGGGACAAAAGGAGTGGTGTTGATTTAGGAAATTTTGGGTTTGGCGTGGGTCTAAATACTTAAATCTATACAATCAACACCGCGACATTTCCGTAATGACAGGTTGGGGGGGGTGGCGGCGCTGTTCCTCGGCAGAAAGAACGTACGTTATTTTAAAAAATCTACAATATTCATCTCCTAACTCTGAAAGTCCAAAAATAGCATTCTATTTATATCTCGAATGCTGTAAAATACCACCCGATGTTTTGTAGGAATTATTGCGGTGATGTTGTCAAGATGTATTTTCACCAATAAACTCGTTAGCAGTAGTAGAGAAGTTACAGTTGTGTTTAGTCATGAGTGTTCAGCGCGCGTGTGACGCATATTTCGTTGGGCTACGCCAGTGGTTCTTATAATTTTGTTTCCCGGCGCATATGTCATATTAGGTTTTCGCCAGGGTTTCCTGGATGAAATTCTTACAAGTACACTTCGAAATAGGGAATACACAAATAAAATAAAGGGTGGGATAAAAATAAATATATCGTTTATGGAGGTAACAAACATGGAGGTATCTATAGCAGATGCAGGTCTTCAAAATGAAGTGACCGCAGTTTGCAGTTAACGTCAGTCGAATACTGATTACCTTACAGTTCCATTTTTTAACAAACCGCTGAACTGGATGCCACTGAACACGCTATACCAGTAGATGCTGTATACATTATATATTATATATACTGTATATTTATGTATTTACTATTAAGATACTGTATTGTACGATTTTGAGACGATATTGTACGATTTTAGGAGTTTGAGGGTAAACAGGTCTGCGCCCATTGAGAAAATAGTGGCATCCACAATGACCATTTACCAACGCTTGGATAAGGGGATAGGTGGGTGTGTCAAAGGCAATAAAAATTCGAATGCCATAAAAATTTCACCTCAACCTATCGTATTGATGGTAATGATTGTCATACTGTTGCTTTGTGCGTCACAATAAACTACCTAGATGCCTCAACAGTAATAGTCTAGTTGCCCTCGCAATAACTTCACTCGACCATCCCCTTTTTCTGCTACCAGGCGTGTGATGTAGTTTTGTTACATAATTATTTTGTTCGCCAGAACCGCAATTGTGAAAACGGAGAAAACTAGAGAAGGTTTTTAAAATAAAATACATTATCCAACTGTTCTGCACTGGGAAGTTGGATTTGGACATATTTTTTAATATCTAGTTAGTCGCATTTGAAATATTGAAATATATTGTTAGAACCCACAAAACAGCTCTATCCCTTAAACAATATATCCCCTCAATGACTTGCTGTAGTTATTGAGTGTCAAAACGATTGCAAAAACCATTTTGAAATCAAAGCCTGTAAGTCCTTTAAAGAAGCACTGAGTAAAAAGTACATCCTTGACATCTTTTTGTCAAATATTAAATTCAAAATCACTTTTCCAAAATCAAGTAGCTTGTGTAGAAGCTATGTTTTAATAAAATAAAAAGAGCAAATTTCTGAGTGCAGCTTTAAAGATGATTTGTGCCATAGGAATAATTATTTTAGTGTCATACCAGATATTTTCATTAATATCTTTATTATTTAATTTTCTTTTATTCATATCAGATATAAAATGTGGCAGAGATATAGCAACAGCTATGATTTTAGAAATGTCTGCAATGACTATGAAGAAATTAGCCATTAGGATGCCGAGATTGCCATTCAGTATTGCTACTGATGGTAGTAAAGACTCAGACAAAAAGCAGTACTCTCCAGAGGTCACCATTGAAGGATAGGGTGGCCTTGTAAATTCTCATCTCCTAGCTTTGCCGGTGTACAAAGCGTCCTCGGCCACAGGACAGAATATATTTAAGATCATGGCAGATGAATTGAATTCACAGGGCATTTCATGGGTAAACTGCATTGCATTTGGCTGTGACAATGCCAATGTGATGACTGGCCAATACAATGGGTAAACTGCATTGCATTTGGCTGTGACAATGCCAATGTGATGACTGGCCAATACAATGGAGTATACAGTTTTATTAAAGGAGAGCAAGACATTTATCTGGCATGACCCTGCCTCCATCTGGTGCATCTTGCAGCTAAAAAGGTGGGGCTTCCTGTCTCCCCCAAGTTGAGGACCTGGTTGACGTTTGTTACTTCTTCAAGAAAAGTTTGAAGAGACAGTGTGAATTGAAAAACCTGCAAGTCCTATATGGTACAGAACAGATGAAAAGTATCAAGCATGCATGCACCAGTATTGCAAGATGCCTAAAAAGATTGTTTGAAAACTGGGACCACTTTATGCACTTTTTTTATGAAGACAAATATACAAATTCCAAACCAAATAAGAAACCACATGATGGGCAGACAACTGCTGTGTTGGAAGGACATTGCACAACTTACTCTGTGAAGCAGGTTGATGCCATTTATGACTTTTTGCGGTCACCAACAAATCAAATTAACTGCTATTTATGATCAGGTGAGATGAATTTTTATATTTTATTAGTCTTGAAGGCTGCATAATTTTACTCAAATTTCAGAAAGATGATGCAGGTGAGATGAATTTTTATATTTAATGAGTCTTGAATGCTGCATAATTTTATTCACATTTCATTGGACCAGCAATATTTTCTTACGATTCATTTTATTTTGTGCAAAGTTGTCTGTAGTGGACATTAGTAATTTTGTATTATTTACCATACCATACTGTTGTACTTAATAGTATTTTAATGACACATGGTTATTTTTACAGGTACTTGTCCAACTGCAGGCAGAAGAAGCCATGATCATCATGCTGAAGGAGATCCCTGCAGCCTAATTGGTGACTTGTACAGCAG
The DNA here is from genome assembly GCA_964033795.1 of Lymnaea stagnalis. Lineage (NCBI taxonomy): Eukaryota > Metazoa > Mollusca > Gastropoda > Lymnaeidae > Lymnaea > Lymnaea stagnalis. The sequence continues at coordinate 597,247 of CAXITT010000494.1, forward strand.
ATTTCTCTTGCCAACAGCAGTTAATGGTATTGACCAGATAAGCTTGTGTAGATTGGTCTTGTTAATGTATGCATTTATGTTGTAGTTAGTTGGTCAAATTTAATAAATTTCTTTTGTTTTAAATGATCATCTAAATGGTTTATCATAATAACTTCAGTACTAGTTTATAATTTTTTTTGTCTTTCAGTTCCAATACAAGCTAAGAAGCAGTCAGAAAGATGATGCTGACCTGATTGTTGGATCTCAGGCAAAGACCATGCTGCAAAAAAAAGAAAAGTACAGCCCCAGAGACAAGGCGGTTGTGGAGTTCTATGCTTCTGTCGGAAAATATTTTGAGATGGTGCTTGACTACCTTCTAAAAAAAACTTCCCTATCAGATCCTGCACTTCAGAATGCTTCTGTAGTTGATCCAAAAAGGTTAAACAACACCAGCTAGAATATTTCCTTACCAGATTCCCCATTCTGATCACCAGAGGGACTGATGTTGACACCATCTATGAAGAGTTTGATAGGCATCAGCAGAGGAACATTGAGGATGGGGTAAGAGTTGACAGGATTTGGCAATTTGCCAAAAGCACCCAGCCCTTAAGAATCTTGCCCATGCATTGAAAGGGATCCTCACCAAACTTCACTCCAGTGCTGCGTGCAAGAGAATATTCTCTATGGTCCTGAAAACATGCACAGACCAAGGAACAAAATAATAGCCCAAAAACAACAGAGGAGAGAAAATCAGGAAGCTGCTTGGACTTGGGTGAAACTTTCAGTGCAAAAGAACTCCAGCAGCTTAAAAGTTCAGCAAGCATCATCAATACACAAGGTATTTAAATATTTATAAAATGTGTACTCAGTTAAAGAATGTGCCCCTTTTATTGCTACAAGTGTACTAATTTGTTCAGTATTGTACTATTCTGAGACAATATTGTACTATTTTGAGATGGAATTGTACTATTTTTTGAGTTCCTGGGGAAACATGAGTATAATATAAGCTTTAATTAAATAATAATATAATTCGTTACTTTTTTTCTGGAGGGGGGGGGTTGACAAATATTTTATAAGGCTAAAGCATCTAGACCTAGATGAGCCACACAGTGGGATCTGACTATGATAAAAACATCATGTTTGTGGCTCTTTAGGGTTAACAACACATGGTCAAGGTTTTACCAATAAGCATCACATTAAATTACAATTTATTTACAACTGTAGGATGTTATAAGCTATAATTATCATAAGGCAGATATTTTATTATTTTAAAAATAATACAATTTTGTTAACATTCACAATTTTTAGTTTTATAGTTGAATGAAAATTCACAATATTTATTTTTAATCTCAAATGTATTAAAATAAATAGCTAGTGTAAAAATGTATGAGTGTGTTTGTATGACATAGTCAGAATTAATTTGTCATACAGATTAGAGAACACATTCTTCAATGAGTGAAACTCAATGTGAAGGAGTTTACCATCAAGGTCCCATTTGGATAGCTCTGCTCAGGACCATAAAAGTTACCCATGATGTTTTACCATTGCAGCTTTTTTGCTACATTTCAACACTATAAGATAAGGTAAGATAAGATTCTTTTCTTTATCCAAATAATGTGTTTTGATTACATTGTATGTATTCATTTTTAGCACATATCCAGCAAATATTCTTTCTAAGACAAAATTTTTAAACCAGGGCAATTTAAACACATCTGATGTGTGTCTCAAGTGCAATAATCAGGCATCATATACCACAAAACTTCACTCCCTTAGTGACAATATTAACTTTAATTAAGAGCGATTGTTTGATTTTGTTAAAGCCAGAGGAGCACCCTGTTAAATTCTAACAAACTGTTGAACAAATAAGTGCATAACTTTCAGTGTTAACTTTGAGGGAAAGAATTCACCCTGATTGAGCTCATCTTAAGTATCTGTCGTGTCATGTTTAAAACAGAATGTTTACTTAATGAACTTGAATAATAAGTTTATACTAGAGGTGTGATTAGAATATTAAATATAGATTGGAAGTATAGTTAGAATATTAAATTTAGACAAGAAATATGGTTAAAATATTAAGTTTAGAATAGAAGTGTAAATTATGTTTAAAATTGTATTCCTCCAGATGAGTCTCCTCTCAAATTTGGTTGGTTGAATGTATTAATGAAAGCCATGGAGATGACCAAACTGGACTTTAAAAATTTTACATGAAGATGTCAGAACTAAACATTGAAAACTTCACATGCAGATTACCAAGATGGACATTGTAAACTTCACATGAAGATGTGAGAACTGGACTTTGAAAATATCACATGCAGATGACCAAGCTAGAAATTGAAAACTTCATATGAAGATGTCAAAACTGGACTCAAACTTTACCATGACAAGGATGACCTATTGAAGTAGGTTTTTTAAAAATTGTGCCTACAATCAAACAAAAAAACCAACAACAAATCTACAACTATAATACTAAGTTTAACAGCATTCTAAAGATTAATTCATATGAACATTATGATTATTGGTATTATTACATACGTGAAGACATTGCCTACAGAAATACAGAGGATACCATCTTACTATTACAGTAAAACTTCAGTTTTGCGACCTTTAAATTGCCATTGAAACGAGTGCGTTATTTGGTGGGGGTCTTAAAAAAGAGGTAGGACATTTTCAAAAAGCGACATTTAGAAAATTAAGTAAACAAGTAGAAAAATACACATACCATTAAGTATAGGCACCATCTTACATTCAGAATTATAGATTAAACTCTGTCTCACAACCAATATAAACTCATATTGTCTCTAAACTCTGTCTCACAACCAATATAAACTCATATTGTCTCTAAACTCTGTCTCACAACCAATATAAACTCATATTGTCTCTAAACTCTGTCTCACAACCAATATAAACTCATATTGTCTCTAAACTATGTCTCACAACCAATATAAACTCACATTGTCTCTAAACTATGTCTCACAACCAATATAAACTCTGTCTCACAACCAATATAAACTCATATTGTCTCTAAACTATGTCTCACAACCAATATAAACTCATATTGTCTCTAAACTATGTCTCACAACCAATATAAACTCATATTGTCTCTAAACTCTGTCTCACAACCAATATAAACTCATATTGTCTCTAAACTATGTCTCACAACCAATATAAACTCATATTGTTTCTAAACTCTGTCTCACAACCAATATAAACTCATATTGTCTCTAAACTCTGTCTCACAACCAATATAAACTCATATTGTCTCTAAACTATGTCTCACAACCAATATAAACTCATATTGTCTCTAAACTATGTCTCACAACCAATATAAACTCATATTGTCTCTAAACTATGTCTCACAACCAATATAAACTCATATTGTCTCTAAACTATGTCTCACAACCAATATAAACTCATATTGTCTCTAAACTCTGTCTCACAACCAATATAAACTCATATTGTCTCTAAACTATGTCTCACAACCAATATAAACTCATATTGTCTCTAAACTATGTCTCACAACCAATATAAACTCATATTGTCTCTAAACTATGTCTCACAACCAATATAAACTCATATTGTCTCTAAACTATGTCTCACAACCAATATAAACTCATATTGTCTCTAAACTCTGTCTCACAACCAATATAAACTCATATTGTCTCTAAACTATGTCTCACAACCAATTGTCTCTAAACTATGTCTCACAACCAATATAAACTCATATTGTCTCTAAACTCTGTCTCACAACCAATATAAACTCATATTGTCTCTAAACTCTGTCTCACAACCAATACAGTCATTATCTTCCTATTCCTCATTAATTCCAATGCTGGTTTGGTAGTTGTTTAAAAACGTGTGTAAGTGCTGAGTACATGCTTAGAGTTAAAACTACTTATGTATAAGATAAGCGCATTAATATTGTTGTAATTATTTTTATTCTGTCATTGAATAGTTTTTTTATTGAAAGAAATCTGTTATTTCTGTTTGTTTTCATGATCCTCCCACCTGTGCATGTTCTTTTAGTATGTAGAGTAGAGAGCTCCGCTCATCCGATAGTGGCAAACTCTCGACACCACGTGTTTGCCTTGAGACTTACGGAAAGCGCACTTTCGCATTTGCTGGTCCAACAATTTGGAACGCCCTTCCTGTCGATCTTAGAAACAACCAGACACTGGAGTCCTTTAAAACCGATCTAAAGACACATCTATTTCGCAAATACCTTCTGGGATGATTGTCTACCTTATTTTCCAT
>CAXITT010000495.1:8344-23718 GCA_964033795.1 Lymnaea stagnalis
TTTTTTTTTTTTTTTTTTTTTTAACTTTCAAATATGGCCGACGATAATATAAATCAAAAATAAGTTCATGTTTGTCACACGGAGCCATAGACGAGTTTTGTCGTTTGTTCAATAAAGTGGTCCCAAAATTCTATTTAAAAATAAAGTCTTTTTTTTCCATGTCGCGTCAGGAAAAAAAATCAGTCAGAAAAAAAATAATATTTTTTTTAAATATAAAAAACAAAAATAAAAAAAAAAAAAAAAAAAAATGTGAGAATTGTATTAATATTTTGATGTTACTGTTGAGATTTACATATGCCTCATTATGTTTGTACATGTCTCATTATAAGTTTACAAAGCATGAACTTTCATTAACATACACTATTAGCGAATTTCTCTAATATTAGTTATTACACATCTAAATAATTATGGTCTCATGCTTCCGTCTCTCATTTAATTTTTCTAAAGTTTCATAAAAGGCTTAAAAGAGAAATTTTGCATTCCTTACTCTAATGAATACGATAAATAATCATGCCATAGGTCCGTCCAATTATAGAGTGGCCATAAGACTTGAGTTTGATATAAATATGTGTCAAGTGCTGGTTAAAATTTTAGATTCATTGTGTCATATTGTGATCCAAATGATTAACACATCCATTGTATTGTAGTACTCCCCCCCCCCCCCCCNCCCACACACCCTCCTCCCCGTGAAACAGAATAATAGTTGACATCAACTCTCTCTTCCTTTTGGCACGTCTCTAGCCTATATCACTTCATAACATTGACGTTCAATTAAATAACTTCACTAAAGACGCCATTGTTCATTTCTATTTTCTAATGCTTCGTCCGCAGTAAAGCGACTCTCCCCCCCCTCTCTCTCTCTCTCTCCCTCTCTTTCTCTCTCTCACACACAAACAACCTATATGCCCCTCTCTTACTCCACCCCTCACTCTCCCAAAATCTCTATTTCAATCCAAACCTCTTTCGACTCCTGTCCCGATCTCTTGCACCCCCCCCCCTTCTCAGTTCTCACGTATCTCGCCCTCTCTCTTCTTAGTTTGTGGTGTCAAATTGTCTTGCTAACACGTTCTTTCTATGTATCATTGGTAACTTTAATCGCTATTAAAGTGGCCTACGAAGACTTTTGGATAGACCACTCACAATCAAGGCTCTAGTCTTGGACCAATTCAACCTTTTATTCGCTGTGTGCTCTTCACTGATAGCCTAACTCTAATGGGCCGATCATAAGACCTTCTATTCTCCGTGTTTTCATCAATGATAGCCATACTCTATTGGGCCAATCATTAGACCTTCTATTCTCCGTGTTTTCATCAATGATAGCCTTACTCTATTGGGCCGATCATTAGACCTTCTATTCTCCGTGTGTCCTTCACTGATAACCATACTCTATTGGGCCAATCATTAGACCATCTATTGTCCGCGCGTACTTCACTGATTGCCATACTCTAGACTTTAAGCAATCAGAACTTCTATTCTCTGTTTGTTCTTCACTGAAAGCCATTCTCTAGACTTGGACCAATCAGACCTTCTATTCTCCTTGTGTGTTCTTGGCACGTCAAATGTAAACAAATCAAGGCGTTTCTGTTAGCCCCCACAACATTGTTCCTGTAGATTTTAATCTTTCATTATTTACACGCGTTGCCTGTCACATGTCAAGGCAACAAAAAAACAACAAAAAAATCCGTTAAAACGCAGGTCTGCACTTTTTGAAAACTTGACAGTACTTTTCTCTGTTGTCTCTACATGTTATTTGATAGAGAACAGGCTGTCTCGGATCGTACATTGTCAGGCGTAACAGAAGGTGAAGAGAGTGGGTAATGTACCTTTAGCGGACATTGGAAAAAACTTTGGGCACCTTTCCCGAGTTAACGGGCTGAAGATAGGAATATGGGATTTTTTTTTCTTTTAAACAGGATTTCAATGGAGAAGTTTGAGCCACCTGCCACATTTCCCAATGTGACCTTGTACATGCAGTCAAAGTGACATTGTACATGCAATTAAAGTGACATTGTACATGCAATCAAAGTGACATTGTACATGCAATCAAAGTGACATTGTACATGCAATTAAAGTGACATTGTACATGCAATCAAAGTGACATTGTACATGCAATCAAAGTGACATTGTACATGCAATCAAAGGGACATTGTACATGCAATCAAAGTGACATTGTGCATGCAGTCAAAGTGACATTGTGCATGCAGTCAAAGTGACATTGTACATGCAGTCAAAATGACATTGTGCATGCAGTCAAAGGGACATTGTACATGCAGTCAAAAGGACATTGTACATGCCGTCAAAGTGACATTGTACATGCCGTCAAAGGGACATTGTACATGCCGTCAAAGGGACATTGTACATGCCGTCAAAGGGACATTGTGCATGCCGTCAAAGGGACATTGTGCATGCCGCCAAATGGACATTGTACATGCCGTCAAAGTGACATTGTACATGCCATCAAAGTGACATTGTACATGCCGTCAAAGTGACACACAACGTCCAACCAAACCGAAATACTCACTTTTAACCACCTTCCGCGTCTATATCAAACAGACTTCAATCCCACTAATTGATTACTTTTTTATGTAATCTAGGAAGAACAATAGACTTTGAATAAAGTATTTTACATGCTTTTTAAAAAATATATTTGTTTTCAATAATTTAATATATATATATATATATTTTCTTTTTTTCTTTTTTGAAAAATATCTTTCAACTTGAAAAAAATGCATAGAACTCCATGAGTAAATCGAAATGTCTTCAGTTAATATGGACGCCTTGCCAAAACCTTCTTGGTGACATCGATGATCAACTTTGGAAATAATGAGTCTTGTGAAATCAATGACCATCAGCAGTTTCAATGGCATCATTTGTGTTTTTCAACAACAACGACAAAAAAAAATAATTAAAAATTAAGCTAATATCAGTGTTTTAAAATATCATCTAACATCTTTTTAAAAAAAAAAAAACATCATCTAATATCAGTTGTTATTTAAAAATAAAAATAAATCATCTAATATAAGTTTTTCAAAAAGATTAGTTCATCTTAGTATTTTTTTTAAAATTCAAATGCTTTGAAAATAATTATATGTATATATATGTATAAATATATAATATATATATATAATTAAGGAATTTACCTCGTTCAATTAAACCACACAGCCCTTCTCTCCCCTTAAAGACGTTATATTTCAAGTGGATCAACAGAGTGAAACAAGACATATTTAGGCTTGGGCGTGGAAATAAAAGACATTTAAGGCCGGAGGTTTCAGCGAGACGCCTGCTTCAGCGGACAATACAATACAATCAACAACAGACAAATTAAGATTTTTTTTAAAAAAAGAGCATATTTCCGAAGATCTCCGTAAAGGAATGCAACTCAATGTTCAGAACAGGAAGACACAATGTGACTCAATGCGGAATAGAGGGGGGAAAGTTTGTAGGCCAAATTCTGACTGCGGGGAAAAACCGAAATAATCGCCCACAAAATAGGCTGTGTACATTTTACGAGCTACGTTTCTCACCTGGGTTTTCTGAGGGTCACAGGTAAAATCATAGTAATGACCCAATAATGACACAATACTAATGACACAATACTAATGACACAATATTAATGAGACCATAAGGACACACTTAATGACAAAATCAAAGTGATGGGAAATTCGTGTACAGCTACAATTAATTTTTTTTTCCTGATACATTTGAACCGTAGACACGTTCTGTTAGACATTTGAGAATCACTGTTGCCTCTTCTGAAATGCTCACGCAGCCGGAAGTTCGTTTTGACTTGAGTGCACTAACCTGTCAGCTTTGGGATAATTGGATGGTTCGAAATGGCGCGTCAGATGGAGAAATAGCTGGGTGGATAGGAGAAATGGTTTGTTTGATTGGAGAAATGGCTCTTTAGATAGGAGAAACGACTTGAAAAAAATGGGAAAAAGGCTCCGTATAAGGGAGAGACTGCTCAGTAGATAGCAGGAACGGCTCGGTCTATACGACCCTTTTATTTTGCCAAAGTCTTATCAACAAATTATTAACGATCATTGCAATATACTTACTTATCTTTTTTACCCCCTCTGGGGCATAAACCGTCTACAAGAATTTTCAACTCATTACGGCCCTGTGCTTTTCTTTCCAATAGCTTCCAGGTGTATCCCATATTTTGCGTGTCAGCCTCTAGCTCACGTCTCCATGTATTCTTAGGCCTTCCTCTCTTTATTTTCCCCTGTGGGTTCCATGTTAGGCATTGTCTGGTGGTGCTATCTGGGGGTTTTCGGAGCATATGCCCTATCCACCTCCATCTAGTTACTTTTAAATCCCTCCATGTTTATTTAGTGGCAGTGTTTTTAATGTGACTTTTTGACACAAGGACTTTCAGGAAAGGTAAACAGTTAAATGCATTGCAAGGAAATGTCATAAAACCTCTTATTTTAAGATTTCTCTTCTGATGTGGCGACTTCCCATTCACAACCGCTCCCCCACCCCATTCACAATGTTTTTTTATTAATAGTAGTGAGTTGAGGAAAAATAAAGAAACGTTGTGGAGAAGCAACAGTCATGCGTGACGCTTGAATCCAGGTAAGAGAGTTGCATTTCTTCGGAGGTGACTATTATTTTAATCAATAAAGAGCCACAGGTAGGGTGTAGGACTGTCTGTAGGACTATTATTTAAATGCCGGGAGGTAGTGTGTAGGACTATCTGTAGGCATACTGTTTAAAGGCCGGCATATAGTATAGAAAATGAGAAGTTAACACTCTTTTTGTAACGCTTGGACTTTCCGGGTTTCAAAATGCCCGGACCCAGTGTCAAAAAAACTGCACCCGCAGAAGTTAAAACTTGGTCCCACCGGGTATTTTCTCAAACCTGCATCCGGTCAAAGCCTAATGTAATTATATTAAAGAATTTTTATATATTAATCTTACCCGACAGCTAACAATATGCGCAGTTACAATTGACTTAATAATCTCCAGTCATATTAAGAGCTTAATTGACTTAATAAATCTCCAGTCGTATTAAGAGCTTAAAAAAAGAAATATAGTCATGTCTAGGGTGAAATCCAGCTATTTTATTCATGATTTTTCAAATTTAAAAATTCCTTGGTAGCAGAGATTCTAGCAGAAAGGAGTCTCAATCTTTAAACGTAGTCACCCACCAGCCATTGAAATGGACACCTGTTGTGAGATGTGGTTTCTTCATCCTTGCCATCTGGCATCGTGACCAACTTTCGTCATGTCGCCGTGCACCACACGCATGTTTGCTCTAAATTTGCGCTCTTTGCGTCTGCTTCTCATAAGACGAGGTAAAAAGGGGCCGAAGTATACTCTGACGTAGTGTCTCTGTCTTCAAACACATGCGTCGGCGGTTCTTACATGGTTAGGATAAGCGTTAAGGCTGACTAGTTTTGCACAGGTAGATTTTTAAAGACCTACAACACTGACAGAGCTACAAGTCCTGACAGACCTACACACACTGACATACCTAGAACCCATGACAGAGCTAAATCCATTGACATATCTAGATACGCGGACAAACCAACAACCCCTTACAGACCTACAGCCCTGACTGACCTAGAAGCCCTGACAGAACTACAAACATTGACAAACCTACAACCCTGACAGACCTACAAGCCCTGACAGACCTACAAGCCCCGACAGAACTACAAGCCCTGACAGACCTATAAGCCATGAGAGACCTAGAAGCCCTGACAAACCTATAAGCCCTGAAAAACCTACAAGCCCTGACGAACCTAATACACTTTACAGTCAAGCATGCATGTATCTAATGTTGAGGATCTCTGTCTAAAATATAGTATATTATTATTATTTATTGGGTGCGCCATCCAACAAGAAAAAGTCGTCAAAAGAACAACAGCATTGACCTTTCAGAAAGGTCATCTACGTGATGCAATTGTATTCGCTTGACGCAAGACTTCGCCGACAAACCAATGTGATCTGACTTTGCTGCATTTGAAACCTTTCAGGCTAGACAACTCACAGCATTTGAAACCTTTCAGGTTAGACAACTCCCTAGTCCTCTTTTGGATCTTGTTTTGGAACCTGGGTACTTCCGGGAGGCATGCGCTTCGGGGATGAAATGTGATGCTGTGTGTTTGTGGATTCACTTAGACGGCCCACAGAAAGATGAGTCACGTGCTGGAATCTCCGACGTCCCGCCCCAACCACATGTGGATGCAGACCAAGTTCAAATCTAGAAATGAAGGTCGTTTTCAGAAGATTTTTTTTTTTTTTATTCCTTGTGTTTATTTTTTTTTGTTTTTTTTGTTTGTTCGTCCACGGTAAGAACCACGCATCACACACGCAAAGACTAAAACAAAGTTTCCACTACACTCGTACAATTGATGACACGTTTTTAAGAGTGTTTTAATGAGACGTTGAAACGTTTACAAGCTGACACTCAAGAAATGATTTTGTGTTTTGATGCAAGGGGGGTAACTGTTTAAATTAAATATGATGCCGAGTTGAAAGGGCAAAACTAGGGTTCACCTGAGCATCACCCGAGCTCAAAACTTTGGTTTATAATTAGATCTATTCCCTTCATAAAAAAAAAAAAAGTATTACAAGTTTTTGAAATTAGCTATTTTAACATCGCTGGAATAACACAAATCGTGTTTTGTTTGCGCATAATGTAACTGCGCTGTCTCCCTGTTCATGGTGTCAGACAATGCGATATTACCAAGGGGTAGCAGCATCAAGCATAAATTACTCGGAATGCCAAAAAATTTTCAAACAACTCTTTCCCTAATGGAATCATTTTTTTTTCTTTCTCTAAATATTAATCAGAAGTAATTTGGAAATAATTTTAATGAAATTGGATTTTAAAAACAAAAGTTTCATTTCTAGATTTTATTTTATTTTTTTAATTAGAAATTATGTTTTTAAAAAAGGTGTATCTATAATCAAGTTTTCTATTCTGTAAGTTAATCTTTAAATAACGTCCAATTCTGTTATGATACTGAATCGATCATAATTTAAATTAAAATCGATCAAGAGAAACAGAAAAATGAAAATCTTCGCTAAGAACAATTAAAATCGTTTTAACCAATCTCAACACGGCCCTCTTGATTTTTTTTGTGTGGCCTGATCAGAATATAAAAACTAAAACCAACATCATTGTTTTTCATTAACTTATATATTTTTAAAAAAAACTGTGATATAAAAAGTTATCTTGATCACATTTAAGGTTAAAGAATTATTTTTGTAAATACGAAACACTCGTGGGACGAACTTGCTAGCCACGACAGCCTCGACACCATCTTCCCCGGTAGCTACCACCTCATTTACCCTTAATTCCTTTCAGCGCTGCGAACCGTTCAAGCCACCTGCAAGTCGCCAATGTGTTCTGGTTTCACATTTCGAATTGGTTCGGAGGACACTGAGATGGTCCGCCTTGGGACTTCTCTGCTGGCACGTGGGCATACGCTGTATCGTGCTTTCTTGTCGGCCAGCTCGTCTTTGAAGCGCTCATCCTCCGAGCCGTCCCTGGTCTCGAGGTCCGACGACCTGCTTCTGGCTAGCTGGTAGCTCAGCCTTGGGAACACCGGGAACCTTTGCACACTGGTTCTGTCAGGCTTGGGGGAAAAGAAAGGTAATAATTTTTTAAAGGTAATTCACAAAGAAAGGACATATTTTTTTTGAAGGTAATTCCCAAAGGAAGGTTAAATCTTTTTAGGTAAGTCCCAAAGAAATGTCATATCTTTTTAGGTAAGCCTCTAAGAAAGGTCATGCTTAATTTGCCAGTTAAGTCTCAAAAACGTCATACTTTCTTTTTAGGTAAGTCCCAAAGAAAGTCACACTTTTTTTATATAAGTCCAAAGAAAATTCATACTATTTAGGTAATTCCCAAAGAAAGGTCTTAAATTTTAGGTAATTCCCAAAGAAAGATCATACTTATTTTAGGTAATTCGCAAAGAAAGGTCATACTTTCCTTTTTAGATAATTGTCAAAGGAAGGTCAAACTTATTTTAGGAAATTCCCAAAGAAAGGTCATACTTATTTTAGGTAATTCGCAAAGAAAGTTCATACTTTCTTGTTTAGATAATTGTCAAAGGAAGGTCAAACTTATTTTAGTAAATTCCCAAAGAAAGGTCATATTTATTTTAGGTAGTTTCCAAAGAAAGGTCATACTTATTTTAGCTAATTCCCAAAGAAAGGTCAGACTTATTTTAGGTAGGTCCCCAAAGAAAGGCTATACTTTCTTTTTTAGGTACATCCCAAATGTCAAGGTGACTTATGTACCAGTGTATGGCTTCACAGATCGCGTTCAACTTTTATTTGCTAAAGCTTAATTACGGTTACTTAGTAGTTAGTCAGAACCGCATTCTTCTTACCACCCGGGTACTGAAAGCCGAAACATATTCATATCGAGCAAAGTATTCGAGATCATGTTAATATTTGGAACGACTGAGTAGTGCTCACTATCTTTTGCCCTTTCAAAGAACTGATGTTGGCAAAATTTACAATTTCTTTTCTTTAAAAAAAAAAAAAACAGTCAACATTGCAACATCAATCGCATAAATAAACTGATCATCCTCAAATTAAAGCAAATTTCAGAAAAAATAAGATATAACGTAATTTATTTTGTTTTAGTTTGTTTGATTTTTTTTTATTTGATTGTTTGTTTACCGGTGTGATTGAGTGATTGATTGTTTGTTTGTTGGCTTGATTGAGTGATTGATAGCTTGCTTGTTGGCCCGATTGAGTGATTGATTGTTTGTTTGTTGGCTTGATTGAGTGATTGATAGCTTGCTTGTTGGCCCGATTGAGTGATTGATTGTTTGTTTGTTGGCTTGATTGAGTGATTGATAGCTTGCTTGTTGGCCCGATTGAGTGATTGATTGTTTGTTTGTTGGCTTGATTGAGTGATTGATAGCTTGCTTGTTGGCCCGATTGAGTGATTGATTGTTTGTTTGTTGGCTTGATTGAGTGATTGATAGCTTGCTTGTTGGCCCGATTGAGTGATTGATTGTTTGTTTGTTGGCTTGATTGAGTGATTGATAGCTTGCTTGTTGGCCCGATTGAGTGATTGATTGTTTGTTTGTTGGCTTGATTGAGTGATTGATAGCTTGCTTGTTGGCCCGATTGAGTGATTGATTGTTTGTTTGTTGGCTTGATTGAGTGATTGATAGCTTGCTTGTTGGCCCGATTGAGTGATTGATTGTTTGTTTGTTGGCTTGATTGAGTGATTGATAGCTTGCTTGTTGGCCCGATTGAGTGATTGATTGTTTGTTTGTTGGCTTGATTGAGTGATTGATAGCTTGCTTGTTGGCCCGATTGAGTGATTGATTGTTTGTTTGTTGGCTTGATTGAGTGATTGATAGCTTGCTTGTTGGCCCGATTGAGTGATTGATTGTTTGTTTGTTGGCTTGATTGAGTGATTGATAGCTTGCTTGTTGGCCCGATTGAGTGATTGATTGTTTGTTTGTTGGCTTGATTGAGTGATTGATAGCTTGCTTGTTGGCCCGATTGAGTGATTGATTGTTTGTTTGTTGGCTTGATTGAGTGATTGATAGCTTGCTTGTTGGCCCGATTGAGTGATTGATTGTTTGTTTGTTGGCTTGATTGAGTGATTGATAGCTTGCTTGTTGGCCCGATTGAGTGATTGATTGTTTGTTTGTTGGCTTGATTGAGTGATTGATAGCTTGCTTGTTGGCCCGATTGAGTGATTGATTGTTTGTTTGTTGGCTTGATTGACTGATTGATTGTTTGTTTGTTGGCTTGATTGAGTGATTGATTGTTTGTTTGTTGGCTTGATTGAGTGATTGATTGTTTGTTTGTTGGCTTGATTGACTGATTGATTGTTTGTTTGTTGGCTTGATTGAGTGATTGATAGCTTGCTTGTTGGCCCGATTGAGTGATTGATTGTTTGTTTTTTGGCTCGATTGAGAGATTGTTTGTTTGCTTGTTGGCTTGATTGAGTGATTGTTTGTTTGTTGGCTCGATTGAGTGATTGATTGTTTGTTTGTTGGCTTGATTGAGTGATTGATTGTTTGTTTGTTGGCTTGATTGAGTGATTGATTGTTTGTTTGTTGGCTTGATTGACTGATTGATTGTTTGTTGGCATGATTGAGTGATTGATAGCTTGCTTTTTGGCCCGATTGAGTGATTGATTGTGTGTTTATTGGCTCGATTGAGAGATTGTTTGTTTGCTTGTTGGCTTGATTGAGTGATTGTTTGTTTGTTGGCTCGATTGAGTGATTGATTGTTTGTTTGTTGGCTTCATTGAGTGATTGATTGTTTGTTTGTTGGCTTCATTGAGTGATTGATTGTTTGTTTGTTGGCTTGATTGACTGATTGATTGTTTGTTGGCTTGCTTGAGTGATTGATTGTTTGTTTGTTGGCTTGATTGAGTGATTGTTTGTTTGTTGGCTCGATTGAGTGATTGATTGTTTGTTTGTTGGCTTCATTGAGTGATTGATTGTTTGTTTGTTGGCTTGATTGACTGATTGATTGTTTGTTGGCTTGCTTGAGTGATTGATTGTTTGTTTGTTGGCTTGATTGAGTGATTGGATGCTTGTTTATTGGGTTAATTGAGTGATCGATTGTTTATTTGTTTGATTATCTTAAAAAATTTTTTTAATTGTTTGTGTGATTGTGTGTCGTATGTTTCTTTGAATGAAATTTCTAGATCCCATTCGGATTTTTTTTTTTAGTAAATTGATGAAATGCAAATAATAGTTTTTTAAAAATTATTTTTAAAACTGATCTCTCCCTTGAAGTCGACGATGTTCGTCTTATCATCAGACATTGTGATGGAGTCCTAACAGAGTTGAATCATCAAATATATGTGTTGGCATATCGTGCCATTTATTTTAAAAACAAAATGAAGGGAAAAAAAACGAATATTTAAAAATACCAACCACTTGATCCTTCTTGTCAACCAGGCTGCTTTGCCTCGAAACACCACCTGCGTGATTGTGGATGAGAAATACTTTTAACTGGCTCTGTTCACATCAAAAAAGAATTAAAGAAAAAAATCTTTAACTCAGAGGGGTATAAAGAAAGTGACAAGACCCGGCATGAGGTAGGCGCAACTTAAGTCAAGTGTCAAAACTAATGAGAAGAACACAGATTTATTCTTTCAAAAGTCCCTCATGTTTCGTTTTTAATTTTACCATTTGCATCAATTGAAAAAAAAACAAAATGCTATATTTTGCTTTAGATCTTTGTTTCAGTTTTATTTAAACTAGAGGTTTCCTGAGCTCCGGCAAGGCATGTCTATTTATAATAATTTGATCACAATGTAAGGGCACTGGGCCATCTGAACGTGCCATATTTCTGAACAACTTGCTCCAAGCACAGGCTATTTTTGATATCCTAATGTTTTTCCGAGTAATCTATAGTAAATCAATATTTTAGAAATATTTTTTGTGTATTGGAACGAACCCATAACTGGGCTCATGAAGCAAAGACAGAAATGAACACAAAATGGAACGAACCCATAACTGGGCTCATGAAGCAAAGACAGAAATGAACAAATGAAACTAAAAATGAAATGAACTACTGTGATTAATACAGAAATATAAAAAAAAATGAGACTAACACAATAATAAACTTGCAAGACTATCACAGGACTGTAGAAATATGACTAATATAGATGTGAACGAATAAGACTAGCACGGAAATGTACAAATGAGACTAAGACAGAATTGAAAGATTGAGACTAACTCAGAAGTGAAAGATTGAGACTAACCCAGAAGTGAAAGACTGAGACTAACCCAGAAGTGAAAGATTGAGACTAACCCAGAAGTGAAAGATTGAGACTAACCCAGAAGTGAAAGATTGAGACTAACCCAGAAGTGAAAGATTGAGACTAACCCAGAAGTGAAAGATTGAGACTAACCCAGAAGTGAAAGATTGAGACTAACCCAGAAGTGAAAGATTGAGACTAACCCAGAAGTGAAAGATTGAGACTAACCCAGAAGTGAAAGATTGAGACTAACCCAGAAGTGAAAGATTGAGACTAACCCAGAAGTGAAAGATTGAGACTAATCCAGAAGTGAAAGATTGAGACTAACCCAGAAGTGAAAGATTGAGACTAACTGACTGCAGCTGAAGATGAGAATACACAAAGTCAGTGCAACGGCTGAAAAATCAGTCACACTTTAAACCCCGACATTGATATCAGACCAGTGAATCTTAACCTGGTTGGTTGATTAGGACCCAAGGAAAGCTTCGAGCTTAGGTGCCATTTTTAGAATGGATTGAATTTGAGACTCCCCGATGCCCCTACACTACCAGCAAATACAGACCTGGCACAGACAAGACCTCCTTTACTTGAGTCATCAGCCAACGTGATACCGCGTTCTTGTCATCTTTTACGCGCTGAAATGTCGCAAAGCTGAAACGATCATCAGTGGTACCGTTATTGCGAACCGTTGGTTACCTTCTAGGCAGGTTAAGTCCTATCACCCTCTTTTCGTTACCTCGCTAACTTCTGATCACTGAGCCATGCCCAAATACGCTGGCGAGTTGGATACGTGTTAATTCATTCTAGTGCAAGTCAGAACCACATCTGGTCTGTAACGGCTCATCTTTGGAATATATCTTCTTTTACTGAGATCAGTTTATCAATTTGAAATTTAAGTAAACTAACCTACCATTTATTTATCACACTGATCGACCCCGATAATTCGTCAAATTTTTCAAATCCCAAATAAGTAAACGTGTGTTCCAATGGCGAGCATAGATAAGATGGCAGCCACAAAGCAATCGGAGGAATGGATGAGAATACATACAAAGCCACTCTGCTGTTTTGTTCCAATACACCTTTAGGGTCTTCAGAGATCATACACAAATGAGTTAAGACTATTTTAAAGGAAATAAAAAGTGTGTCTATGTGTGGGGTGGTGGGTGGTATTTAACTATGTGTGGCTTTGTATGTATTCTCATCCATTCCTCCGATTGCTTTGTGGCTGCCATCTTATCTATGCTCGCCACAAAGCAATCGGAGGAATGGATGAGAATACATACTGGTGGGTGGTATTTAACTATGTGTGGGGTGGTGGGTGGTATTTAACTATGTGTGGGGTGTTGGGTGGTATTTAACTATGTGTGGGATGGTGGGTGGTATTTAACTATGTGTGGGGTGGTGGGTGGTATTTAACTATGTGTGGGGTGGTGGGTTAACATGCTTACTTAGTAAGCTGTGAGTACCACCAGGGCATGGTTAACATGCTTACTTTGTAAGCTGTGAGTACCACAAGGGCATGGTTAACATGCTTACTTTGTAAGCTGTAAGTACCACCAGGGCATGGTTAACATGCTTACTTTGTAAGCTTTGAGTACCACCAGGGCATGGTTAACGTGCTTATTTTGTAAGCTGTGAGTACCACCAGGGCATGGTTAACATGCTTACTTTGTAAGCTGTGAGTACCACCAGGGCATGGTTAACGTGCTTATTTTGTAAGCTGTGAGTACCACCAGGGCATGGTTAACGTGCTTACTTTGTAAGCTGTGAGTACCACCAGGGCATGGTTAACGTGCTTACTTTGTAAGCCGTGAGTACCACCAGGGCATGGTTAACGTGCTTACTTTGTAAGCTGTGAGTACCACCAGGGCATGGTTAACGTGCTTACTTTGTAAGCTGTGAGTACCACCAGGGCATGGTTAACGTGCTTACTTTGTAAGCTGTGAGTACCACCAGGGCATGGTTAACGTGCTTACTTTGTAAGCTGTGAGTACCACCAGGGCATGGTTAACGTGCTTACTTTGTAAGCTGTGAGTACCACCAGGGCATGGTTAACATGCTTACTTTGTAAGCTGTGAGTACCACCAGGGCATGGTTAACATGCTTACTTTGTAAGCTGTGAGTACCACCAGGGCATGGTTAACATGCTTACTTTGTAAGCTGTGAGTACCACCAGGGCATGGTTAAAATGCTTACTTTGTAAGCTGTGAGCATCACCAGGACATGGTTAATGTGCTTAATTTGTAAGCTGTGAGCACCACCAGGGCATGCTTAATAGGCTTACTTTGTAAGCTGTGAGTACCACCAGGGCATGGTTAATATGCTTACTTTGTAAGCTGTGAGCACCACCAGGACATGGTTAACGTGCTTACTTTGTAAGCTGTGAGTACCACCAGGGCATGGTTAACGTGCTTACTTTGTAAGCTGTGGGTACCACCAGGGCATGGTTAACGTGCTTACTTTGTAGGCTGTGAGTACCACCAGGGCATGGTTAACATGCTTACTTTGTAAGCTGTGAGTACCACCAGGGCATGGTTAACATGCTTACTTTGTAAGCTGTGAGTACCACCAGGGCATGGTTAACATTCTTATTTTGTAAGCTGTGAGTACCACCAGGGCATGGTTAACATGCTTACTTTGTAAGCTGTGAGTACCACCAGGGCATGGTTAACGTGCTAACTTTGTAAGCTGTGAGTACCACCAAGACATGGTTAACGTGCTTACTTTGTAAGCTGTGAGTCCCACCAGAACATGGTTAACATGCTTACTTTGAAAGCTGTGAGTACCACCAGGACATGCTTAACGTGCTTACTTTGTAAGCTGTGAGTACCACCAGGACATGGTTAACGTGCTTACTTTGTAAGCTGTGAGTACCACCAGGACATTGTTAACGTGCTTACATTGTGAGCTGTGAGTACCACCAGGACATGGTTAACGAGCATACTTTGTAAGCTGTGAGTACCACCAGGACATGGTTAATTTGCTTACTTTGTAAGCTTTGAGTACAACCAGGACATGATTAACATGCTTACTTTGTAAGCTGTGAGTACCACCAAGGCATGGTTAATAGGCTTACTTTGTAAGCTGTGAGCACCACCAGGGCATGCTTAATAGGCTTACTTTGTAAGCTGTGAGCACCACCAGGACATGGTTAATAGGCTTACTTTCTAAGCTGTGAGCACCACCAGGACATGGTTAATGCGCTTACTTTGTAAGCTGTGAGCACAACCAGGACATGGTTAATGTGCTTACTTTGTAAGCTGTGAGTACCACCAGGACATGGTTAACATGCTTACTTTGTAAGCTGTGAGTACCACCAGGACATGGTTAACAGGCTTACTTTGTAAGCTGTGAGTACCACAAGGACATGGTTAATAGGCCTACTTTGTAAGCTGTGAGGACCCCCAGGACATGGTTAATAAGCTTACTTTTTAAGCTGTGAGCACCACCAGGGCATGGTTAATAGGCTTACTTTGTAAGCTATGAGCACCACCAGGGCATGGTTAATAGGCTTACTTTGTACTCTGTGAGCACCACAAGGGCATGGTTAATAGGCTTACTTTGTAAGCTGTGAGCACCACCAGGGCATGGTTAATAGGCTTACTTTGTAAGCTGTGAGCACCACCAGGGCATGGTTAATAGGCTTACTTTGTAAGCTGTGAGCACC